>PVJS01051051.1:0-14102 GCA_004027185.1 Glis glis | reverse complement strand
CCCCCCTTCTCTTTCTTTCCTTAGTAAGGCCCTCCGCAACCTTGTGAGACCCGGTTTCAAAATAAAGCATAAAAAATAGGGCCGGGGGCGTAGCGCAGAGGTAGAACACCCCTGTGTTCAATCCCCGGTACCGCAAAAAACAAAAAACAAAACCAAAAAAACTTATTTTGTTCTTTCATTTTCTAGAAATTATTGATATAAAGTATTCTGTGAATTAAAAATGTAATAAATATATGATTGTTTTACATTTGGGGCACTAATGTGTCAAAGGATCATACCCTCCTCCCTTCACCTGTGGGAAAAGCGATCTCTCTCTGCTATACAATTAAGTGGCATAGAAAGTTCAAGCATATAAGATTATGTCTAAAAATATATGTATATTTGTGGTATTAGGGATTGAACCCAAAGGCATTCTACCTCCAAGTTACACCCACAACCCTATTTTATTTTTTATTTTGAAACAGGGTCTCACTAAGTTGCCGAGAGCCTTGCTAAATTGCTGAGGTTGGTCTCAAACCCGCGAACCTCCTATCTCCACCTCCCATGTACTGGCATTACAGGTGTATACCACCATGCCTAGCTCTAAAAATATTTTTTTTAATTGAGTATACTAACAGGTTTACCAAATAGTTAGAATTGAGGGGAAAAGTTTCAATTTCAAAATAAACTATTACTCACCATAAATGTATTTAAATCTTTTGATCTAGAGAGCAACAGTTTTCTCTAAGATATTAATATTAGTTAAGTGTTGAGGTCTGTTTATTTCTGCTACTAAGTGCTATGATTATTTTTATTATTTATTAGTCAAAGGAAATGACAGTCACAGGGTTTATATTCCTAATGATGAGTATGTTAATGAATGTGTTTTGCTTATTTTTAGTTTGTGCTTTAGCTCTTTACAGGCAGTTCTCTTGGCAACGGTGATACTGCCTCTGCCTGTCGTGTGTTTTGTACAACTAAGCTCTTTCATTATATACCCCACTACAATTTATTTCATGCAAATATTCTAATTGTCCTATCCAGCCATTAACTTAAATAATTTTCCCTATAGTATTTTAGTCAATTTTTCCTTAAACGTAAGGAAAAATTATTTTTCTAAGAATTTAAGCAATTTTTTTTTTGGTACTGGGGATTGAACCCAGGGGCATTCTACCTCCGAGCTAAACCCCCAGCCCTATTTCTTATTCTTTATTTTGAAACAGGGTCTCACTAAGTTGCAGAGGACTTTGCTAAGTAGCTGAGGCTGGCTGAGAACCCAGATCCTTCTGTCTCAGCCTCCCAAGTAGTGGGATTACAAGCGTGCCACCACATCCGGCATGATTTTTTTAATAGAAAAAAATAAGGATGTATTAACAATTTGTGTCTTTTCCTCCTGCCACCACCCCTCCCTGAGCCATTCCTTGCAGGAGGGCAGATGTGGGTGTGACCACAGGCACTGGCGTTTGCTTGTTTTCCTCTGCTTCCTAGACGGCTGGCACAAGAGAGTTGGGAGAGTTGGTCGACTGTACCTGGAGACAAGGCCAACAGCTTGTTAGAGTAGAAAGGCCAGTACCCAGGGAGCAAACTGCTCTTCTGGCCGTTGCTCTCTAGACCCCACATAGTGAATCTCAGCAAGAACAGAAAATCTCTTGGGGTGCTGACTCCAAGTGAGCTGGACTTCTGCAGGAGCAAAGCTCGGGGCAGTGAACCTTGCAGTGTCAGCTCACGAAGCAGAGTGACTCAGCCTAAGTCAGCAGCCTAAATCGCTGGTGTGTGTGAGGTGGGATCAGAACAGTCCCCTGAGAGGGGCACTGGAGCAGAGACCTAAAACCTGGCTACGCCAAATGTGACCCATGTGTAATTTGCTTGAGCAGCTCCTGGGAACTTGGTAGAAATGCAGGTTCTCAAGTTCCACACCATACCTAACCTATCAGACCTTGCGTTTTAGGAGGATCCCCAGGCGATCTGTGTACATTAAAGTTGGAGAAGTGCTGGCCTGGAACTTCAGGAGGCACTGAAGTTGGGAATTTAAGTTCTAGGCAGAGAGACAGTACATGTAAAGTTTGTCCTGCTTGGTATGGTCTAGAATTTGACAAGAAGGCTTGGACCCAGGGATGGGGTGGAGTAAGGTATAATTTTGAGCTGAGACTGGGGAGGATTGTAGAGACCAGGCATGCAAGCCCTTTTACCATTTTGTCCTTTGCAGCTTAAAAATAACCTTCCAGCAGCTGAGTAGATGTGTGGAAAACAGTTAAGAGTGTACGTCAGTAGTCCAGATAGAAACTGAAGATAACTGGGACTGGGATCATCTTAGTGGAGATCAAGAGAATGGAATTCATTTGAGAGATTTATAAGTGGTGTAATTGATAAGATTTTTAAAGCATTGGGGGAAAATGGAGATTATTGAGGATAATTCCTAGGTTTCTAGTGGGACAGTGATATGTCATTCATCAAGGTAAGGGATTTCCTAAAGGGATCAGGTATTTGATCATGAATTCCACTTTGGACTTGTTGAGTTTGACTTGTCTTTGGAACATCCAGGAGCAGATGGCAGGTGTGCAGTGGTGCACACATATCTGGAGCTTAGAGAAAAAAAATCTAGGATGGGAGTAAGAATGTGTGAATATTCTGCATGGATGTGTTAACTGAAACAGCAGGCGTAGTTAGAGGAGATTGAGAGTACAGAGTAAAACAGAGGGTTTGGCAAAACAAATGATGTATGTTCGAGATAATACATATAATTAAACCTGACCTGTCATTATACATCGTAAAAATGTATGGAAATGCTACACTGTACCCCAAGTATGTACAATTACTATGTGTCAATTAATAATATGTATTTGATAGCTGGGCGTGGTGGCACACACTTGTAATCCCAGTACTTGGGAGGCTGAGACAGGAGGAACGCAGGTTTGCAGGTTCGCGGACAGCCTCACCTACTTAGTGAGGCCCTATTTCAAAATAAAGAATAAAAAATAGGGCTGGGGTGGATCTCGGAGGTAGAATGCCTCTGGGTTCAATCCCTAGTACCGCAAAAAAAAATGTGTTTGATGAAAAATTATTTAAAAAAAAGATTTAGGACTGGGCTTTGAGGAATTTTAGTAAGACAATCTGATGAAAGAGGATAAGCCTGCAAAAGAGGCAGAAGGGCTGGAGGAATCAAGGAAAGCCACGAGCACATGTCATGGTGCCAACGGAGGAGTGTTTCAGGGTATGGTAAAGTCCACAGGGCTCAAAGTCCAGAGAAGCAGTAAAAAATGCCTAATGAATCTAGCCAGAATTATTGATGACTCATTTTTTTCCTTGTGGTACTGGGGATTGAACCCAGGAGCATTCTACCTCTGAGCTACATCCCCAGCACTTTTTATTTTATTGAGAAATGTTGCACATGGGTAGCTGGAGTGTGCTGCTGTGCCTGGGTGTTAGTAACCTCTTGAAGAGCATTTTTCATGGAGTAATGCAGGTATAAATAAGCCAGTATGAAGTAGGTTAAGAGTGAGTAGATGGGGAGGAGTGAGCAAGGAGTCAGCTGAAACAGATTTGTTCTTTTATTCAGTTCACTTGTCGAGTACCTATTATATACCAAGCAATGGAAATGTATAAAGGAAAGACTAAGTCTAGTAATAGTGGTATATGCTTGAAGTACTATGGGGGTGATTAGTGGAGTGGTTAAAGAGAATGAGTGGCGTGTTTGTGTATATGGGCATGTTTGTGTGCGTCCATGCATGACTGTGTGCGTGAGCCCTGGAAAATTAGGATGGGGGACAGAAAACTTAATCAGAGATAGCTCCCAGAAGTCACTGATATTTCAAGCTGATTCTTTGAGAATTTTCCTGATGATAAGGGGAATAGGGACAGAGTTCATCTAGCACAAAGGCAAGAAGGCTGGAGAGGGGAATGGATTCAGAGAACTGTGGACATTTCAGGTTGGCCCCAGCTTTGGGCAGAATTGAGCGATACCAGGAGATATGGCAAGAAGGAGAAGATGAGGATGAATCGTGAATACCTTAAATGCCATTTGAAGGTGTTTGGATTCACCCTTAGAACTTTAGGGGAACCAGTGAGGAATTTTAGGCCAGGAGAATGATGAGCAAATTTGTTTCAGAACAATTATTCTAGTGAAAACAGAGGGTTTGGAGGAAGGGAGATTGGTGGCACAGGGACTTAGGGGGCAGCTGCAGTACTGATCCAGTTATGAAGGGCAAGTGCCTGATCTAGAGCATAACGTAGGGAATGAGGAGGAGGGTGACTTGTCAGATACTGAAGAGAGTATGTGAGTTCTGTCTTCTGATTAGACATGGGAGAAGAGGCAGGAATCTAGCCCAAATGTCTCCCACATTTGGGGCTGCTGGTAGATAATAGCACTGTTTTCCAAAGCAAGAAGAGATAGGGCTTGGGGATGAAGCATCCCATCTGGAAAGACAGAATCTAGAATCTTTAATTGATCAGTCAGGTCCCCAAGGGGTGATCCCTAAACTCCAGCTCTAAAGTAAATGTGATAATGATTATGATAAGCAGATCATTTGCTTCAGTCACATCTCATCAATGAGGAAAGATCATTAGAAGACTGTGTATTTGAGTACTATCAGTTATTTGGTAAATTATGGGACTGAAATATAACAGGAAAAACTGCGTTTGATGGCTGTGTGTAGGGAACATGCTTTAGTGGTGCCATGACTTCCTCTTTAAGAACTTCCTGCTCGCTCGTGTGTGTGTGTGTGTGTGTGTGTGTGTGTGTGCGCGCGCGTGCGCGCACACACATGTGCAGGTACACCAGTGCGGGAGTGAAGATAAATTGTCATAGTCTATAACTTTCAAGTTCATGTCCTCTTTGTTTCGTGGAATCTATGAAAAGAATTCTTTGAGTTTTATGGTAATATTCAAATGTTTTTCCCCCCTGGGCTATTTTTCCCCATGGTAATTGTTAAGAAAAAAAGGTTTTTTTAAAAAATAAACAAAATCATAATTTTTATTTTCTTTGGTTTCTGAGTTTCTTCCAACAGCAAAATAAGAAAGGAAGAAAATACCCATACCCTTTTACACACAAAAATGTATGGAGGATTCAGGCACAGTGACACATGCCTGTAAATTCCAGCTACTCAGAAAACTGAGGCAAGAGGATTGCAAGTTCAAGGCCAGCCTGGGCCGTTTAGCAAGACCCTGCCTCAAAATTTATAAAGGAGCCGGGCGTGGTGGTGCACACCTGTAATCCTCATACTTGGGAGGCTGAGACAAGAGGATCACAGGTTCAAGGACAGCCTCAGCAACATAGCAAGACTCTCAGGCACCTAGCAAGACCCTGTTTCAAAACAAAAAATAAAAATGGCTGGGGTGTAGCTCAGAGATAGAACACCCCTGGATTTAATCCCTAGTACAAAAAAAAAAAAATTGCCGGACGTGGTGGCGCACGCTTGTAATCCCAGTACTTTGGGAGGCGGAAACCGGAGGATCTGGGTTCGCGGCCAGCCTCAGCTCTCTCTCTCTCTCTCTCTCTCTCTCTCTGTCTCTCTCTCTCTCTCTCTCTACTTAGTGAGGCCCTCCGCAACTTCGTGAGACCTGGTTTCAAAATAAAGTATATAAAAAAAAATAGGGCTGGGGGTATAGCGCGGAGGTAGAATGCCCCTGGGTTCAATCCCCAGTACCGCAAAAAAAAAATAAATAAATAAATAAAAGGGCTGGGGATGTAGTTCAGGGGCATAGCACTTTCCTAGCATGTACAAAGCCCTGGGTTTAATCCCCCATACCACAAATAATAAAAACGTATGGAGGGAAAGCATTCTATCTCTGTCTAACAACATAGCATTACCATAACATGTTATTTTCAGTTATTTCTGATGAAGTGTCGCTGATACTTTCTTTACTCATAAACCATTTAAGAATGCTATTCTTACTGAAGACTTTTATGCCACAGTTTTGCGACTGTGTCCAGTTACATAATCTTTACTCTTTATCAAAGGGATAAACGTTTGAGATGAAGTTCTCGGATCTAAATTGTTCAATGTTAAAGTGGCTTCCTGTGTAATTGTCAGGAAATCATTTTCATCCAGGTAAAATAGTAAGACCAGAATTTTTATAGATATTGGAATTTTGAGTTCTAAATATATATTTTTGTTTTGTTTTGTGGTACTAGGGATTGAACCCAGGGACATTCTACCTCTGAGCTACACCCCCAGCCCTATTTTATTTTGAAACAGAGTCTCACTAAGTTCCTGAAACTGGCCTTGAACCTGAGATCCTCCTGTCACAGCCTCCCAAGTACTGGGTTTATAAGCATGCACCACCACACCCAGCTCCTTCTAAATATTTTTAAGTGTCATATGCATATGTGATAAAGGAGCATGAATTAGAATGATGGACACCATCTTCAAGATGGTGGTATTCTTTAAGCCGAAAAGGAAAGGATACTCATCAGAGAAGGGCACATTTTATTTGTTAAACTTGGGGGAGAGAGTTGCTTTGTTATTTTTTATACATTTTCACTGGAATTTTAAAAGGATAGTTGGAACTTAAAAACAAGAATTACTGATTCATTAAAAAATGTTAGTGTTGCAGTGAGGTTGCCTTTCTTGCTCGGGTATTCATTTCACTGGTTGCTGTTGTGCATGCAGAAAAGGAAGAGCGTTCTCAACAGTGCGCAGATGGCTTTCCATGATGTGGACACATGATGTGGATGAAACGAACCCAATGTGGCTTTCCAAGTCAAGTCCCCGTTTTTTCCAAAAATGCAATGCCTACTTGAATTTATAATCTCTTTAAAAAATACATCATTTTCTAATACAAGCTATTACCTACCTCCTGATTTAGATTCACACACAGAGACCTTTTTATTTTTTAGTTAGTTTTGAGGTGCTAGGAATGGAACCCAAGGTCTCATGCATGCTAGGTAAGCAACTCTACCATTGAGCTACATCCCTAGCCCCCCTACATTTTTATGAAAACAGAGTGAAAGAATTACTGTTAATTTAGTCATGTAGCATGCTACATAAATGATTCATGTTGAATTCTATGTAAGAGTTAATAAGGATGAATCTCTACCCTGAATGCCCTTTGAATAGGGTTCACAACAGAAGAAATGGCTACTTATTTTCCTTTTCAATTTATGGGAAGTTCTATTGGTGTTATATTTGTCCAGAATATTGGGAATAACTTAGACCAGCAGCCTTTTTAGTTCAGTATTGACTCAGAAGGGAGAACACTAATTATATCTTACTGCCTGCCTACTCCTGCTACCACCAATGGTCGTAATCAGTACTTTTTTGCTAATGAAGATATGTCTGGTGCCGTGTGCTGTTCTAGATCAGTGTACGGCATTAGGAGACAGATATTCCTTTAAAGAATTGGTAGTTTGTGTTTTCTTAATAATAGGTGAAACTACAAGGACATTTTTGTAGAGGTTTTGTATCTTACCACTCATGGCTTCAAAATTTTAAAAGTTTCTATAGAAATGAGAATAAAGATTAAAAATGTTGCAGTATGTGGCCTCGGTTGTCATTTCCAAGGGGACTAAATTAATCATTCCAGTATTCTAGTTGATAGCTCCACACAGATGCATTTTTCAAGTCTTCTGTTAAAAATGAAATTGCAAATTTGGTTTAAAGAAGGAAAATCAATGCCCTTTATAAAACCTTATACCCCAAACCTGAAGGCTTTTTTTTCTTTAATTCTCTCTCTCTCTCTCTCTCTCTCTCTCTCTCTTTTCTTTTTGGGAAAAAGATACATGATTTCTCTTGAGAGACACCCAAGACTTTCTCAGCTGAGTAAATTCAGTTGGGACACAAAATTTCACATGACGTTCTTTGATTTTTATCCTGGAAATACTTTTAAATCCGTCAGACTTGATCATATAGGTATGTTCTTACAAGAATACATAATGCATAATGTTCTTACAAGAATATGTAATGCGTAATAGCAGTGATGTGTTTTTTTTTTTTTCCTTCAGGATAAACAGCCTACATTCCTAAGAATCTTAGGATTTAGTGAATTCTGTGTTGTGGTTCTGTGGCAACCCCGTCTCAGGCCTGGGGGGCACTATAGCTCCTTTTCTGTTTCTCTAATTGATCCCTCCACTCCCGACAGGCTCACTTTTGATCTTAGAAAAAGAACCCAATATAGAGTAACGCTGAGTCAGTGCTGAAAGACAGCTAGTCTCTCTTTGTCGGGATGCTCAGATGAACTCGGTACCTTCTGAATCCTTTGTGCTGACAGTGAGCTCAGTTTAGAGCCTCCTGCTCTCTGGCCATCTCTTCCTCTGCTCTTCCCATTCGGATCGTTCATCCACCCCAGAAGTCCTCCCAACCCCTTTCTGCTGCCATCCCCCATGGCTGGGCCTCTCTTTCCAGCTTAGACTGTATGGTCCATCATCATACCCTGCCCATGTCCCTTCCTCCCTCTGTTGTCCTCACCTAGAGAAGTACCAACCTGGGTGAAGTCGAGTTCTCTCCTTACTCCACATGTATGCCCAAAGAGCTGGATTTGACAAGACCACCATGCTGGCCGGTCTCACTTCAAATTATTTATACAGAGCTCCAGGGGCACCCGGCTATGACCACTCAGCCCATTTACCGAGCAGCTACCACCTCACTACCCTGTGTTGTTCGTGTTTCTTTCTGTTGGATACTTCCTACTGGCATACATTTGTAATATATTTCCCATCCTTAAAAACAGAAACTTCATTTGACCCCTCAGCTCCTGTCTTCTTACCCGCTCCCATTCATTTCTAGACTCTGCTTAGAGTAATTGTTTAGAGTCTCTCCTCATCTCTTCACATCCATTCTCCTGAGCCTGCACTCCACCTTCTGTCCACCAGCCCAGGTGCTGGGGTCCCTGTGCTCACCTGAGTCAGCCTCTCTGCAGCACTGGGCCACTCCCTCCTCCTGGAAGCTTCTGGGACGCGATCCCTCCTACCTCAAGGGCCACCAGCTGCCACCTTCCCTGCTCCTTGTCCTCCTGCCTTCTAAGGTCTTCCCAACTCTTCTGTTGTTTGCCTCCTCCCTGAGTGATCATAGACCCACGGATGTAAAGATCTTAATGCCAGTATCTCCTGGATTTATACCTCCAGCCTCAACCTCTCCACAGAAATCTAGAATCATGTATTTCCACTTGCATTAGTGACTTTTTCCCTTGAAAATCTAATAGGCAACTCAAATTTAACATGTCCAAAGTTTCTTCTCTACCACTTTTCCATTAAAAGTTGCGTCATAAATATAGTTATAGCGTAATTCAGTACTTGACCTGGCTTTGTTTTTCTTCACAGCCCTTCTCTCTACCTGGCATTCCATCACACAGCTATGTATTTTTCTACTTTATCTGCTGAAAGTCTCTTGATTGTTCATCCATGAGGTAGACTGGACAGTGGTCCCTCAAAGATCTTCATGTCTTCGTGTCATCATCAGTAACAAGTCCTTACATGGCAAAAGAGACATTACAAATATGATTAAGCTAAGAGTCCTGAAGTGGGGAGGGTTTCTGGGTGTGCACCATGTAATCAAAGGGTCCTTGTAAGGGAAGGAGGGAGGCATGAGAACTAGAGGAGAAATAGGACAGCGGAAGCAGAGACTGGAGCAATGCAGCCCTGGGCCAAGGAGTGTGGGCGGGCTCTAGAAGCTGGAAAGGCAAGGAACAGATTCTCCTCTAGAGCCTCCAGAGGAGAAATGCAGTTCTGCCTGTGCCTTGATTTTAGCCCCAGGAAACCCATTTTACATTTCTGACCTCTAGAACTATAAGACAATAAATTTGCATCATTTTAAACCACTAAATTTGTGGTACTTATGACAGACAGCAAAAATATGAAGTAATACACTCCCATATTTCTGGCACCTAGAATTTTGCCTGCCACATAGGTACTAAGTAAAATAATTTTGTCTGAATGAATGGTATGTATTCCTTACCTTAGGTCCCATAGAGAGACGATTGAAGTCTCTAGTCTTTATTCTAAATGTTGTCATTGAAATTATGCATTCTTTCTTTGAAGAATAATATTTGCTTTTATTCTTGTTCAGGCAAAAGACTTTATTATTATGGTTTTTATTCTAATTTATTCAGTTAGGCATTTTGTGCACACACGTGTGTGTGATATGTGGTGTGTGTGTATATAATGTGTATATATATAACTTAAAATCTGAGAATTTCAAGAATAGGAAGGACTCAAAAAGGCATTCAATTGAATTTCCGGATATAATGTTTGTATTTTTCTCACAGTATCCCTGATAAATCACCATTCTGAGTTTATTTTAAAACCTTTGATGATTTGGCAACTCGGATTGAGTGAAAGGGTCAGTACAACTTTGGGGCAGACTTTTCTGCCTTCTGTCTGTTTTGTTCTCCACTTATAGAATCAAAGCAAGACTAGAGATATTAGTTGTGAGCAAAAACTGATGTATTCTAACCAGTTTATTAAAAATCTATCTGAAGTTTGAGTTACTATAATATTTACAAATGCAATGCCTACTTTTGCATTCACATTTATTGGAAAAGGCCTTGTGTGATTCCACCAGAAGTCATCAAATATGCTTCGCATGCCCAGAGCCCTGACGTGACTTACAGTGAGGAGGCAGCTGCTTTCCTCGCCTCCTCCCCACGCTCCCGCCGCGTGCAGGCCAGTAACTTTCAGCAGAGAAAAGCACTGGCTTTACCTGAAGTCATACTCCTCTCCAAATACTGTCAAATTATTAACGCTTTCTTTGTTGTGGGTGGCTCAGCTGACGCAGGATGGTCAACAGAATTCAGTTCAACAAATGTTGTACCCTCGCCTGTGTCTCATGCACCGTGCGAGACACCTGAGAAAAAAGATGACGAAGTTATGGCTCCTGTCCTCAAAAGGGAGTCAGAATCTACTAGGGAATTCTGACACAGACACAGACATAACCAGGAGTGATGAATGCTGTGCCCAGGGCACAAGCAAAGCCTTGCAGGATGAAATGGCTCCAGTGATTAATGCTGACTTGCTGGCCCAGACAGTGAGTAGGTGGGAAGGGTGGAAAGAGAGGAGGAGAGGAGAAAAACAGATAAACATAGAATGTATGAGCTTTCATAAGAAGTGAGCATTGCAGTATCTTGAATGTTCCTTTGTTAATTATAAAAATAACAATAGTGTAGATGTGTGGAGGGTTTTTGTTTTTGGTTTTCGGGGGTATTTTTTGTTTGTTTTGTTGGTTGGTTGGTTGGTACTTAGGGATTGAACCCAGGGGCATTCTACCTCTGAGCTACACCCCCAGCCCTATTTTTTTTTATTTTGAAACAGGGTTTTGCTAAGTTGCTGAGCCTGGTCTTGAACCTACAATCCTCCTGTCTCAGCCTCCCAGGTAGTCAGACTACAAGTATGCGCCATCATACCCAGCTTCATATGTGGATCTTGCTTGCAGTCCTAGCATCATTTGTCTCCTTGTTTTTGGCTCACTCAACAGTGCCAGAGGTGCGCCAGGCACTGGGTGGGGGTGGGGTGGGGGTTCTAGGTCCTACCCTTAGTTCTCTCACCACACGAGAACTAAAAGAATCTTGAAGACAGACATCATACCACGCTCACATCTATCATTGGTTAATGCTTAGTGTGATTATAGGTGCTCAGTAAGTGATCACTCAAAAACATGAATATCAGCAGCTTCGTATAGGAGAGGAGCTCAGGCTATGGGAGGAGCAGGCACTATAGACTTATTTTCTGGACTTCTGTTAGCCCAGCATCTTAAACATTGGTTTCTTTTTAATATTATAAATGAATACATCGAAAGTTTCCCAAGTTAGCTTCTTACTCTTTCCCTGTGTAAACAGGATGCAAAGGCAGGGTTAGTTGGTGTGAAAGAATCTGTAACGTGTAGGTTACAATACCTTTGAGAGACAGAAAGGCAAATACATCAGTTGGCCAATGTTGCAGGATGGAGATCTGGTACTGTTGTTTTTTCTCTGCCCATATCCTTTTTCCTCTTTTATTCATCTCCATGTGTCATGTGATGGTAGTATATTTGTTTGCTGGTCCCAAAGAAGGAAATCATTATTAAGCCATATTGGAGCCTTTTATTGCTTATACTGCCTATGGTCTTAAATCTTTTCCCCCTGGTTTCCTTTTGCCCTTTCTTCACTAACCATCCTGACTACAAAGTCCCAGAGTTTAATGATTGATTTGTTAATTAGGTTGGGATCTTTTCCCAGAAAGGTAGAACTGTTATTACAATATGACTAGTGATATTTGTGGCCTTGTGTGTACATATAGGTAAATTGTGATCTGTGCTAAAATAAATACAAAAACAAAAAAAGAGCCGGGCGTGGTGGCGCACGCTTGTAATCCCAGTACTTTGGGAGGCGGAGACCAGAGGATCCAGGTTCGCGGTCAGCCTCAGCTCGCTCTCTCCCTCTCCCTCTCTCCCTGTCTCTCTCTCTCTACTTAGTGAGGCCTCCGCAACTTCGTGAGACCCGGTTTCAAAATAAAGGATAAAAAATAGGACCGGGGGTGTAGCGCGGAGGTAGAACGCCCCTGGGTTCAATCCCCGGTACCGCAAAAAAAAAAAAAAAAAAAAGCTCTCTGGGTTATAAATTGGTTGATTACTGTGAGAACAATAATCAAATATGCATGTAAGTGGTTGACAAAGATGTTCAAGTTTCTGCCAAGGACCAGACATGGGGATGTGGTGATGAAAAGAGTTTTCATAACGCAGTCTACTGCAGAAGACAGACAATAAGCAAGGAACACATATATAAATGTAGACTGAGACCAGTTATGGAGGAAGGCATGCTAGCAACAGAAAGTCCTGTTTCAATAGGTGGTCAGTGATTGCTTTTCTGAACATGTCACAATTAAGCTGAAATTTGAAGACTGAAAAGGACTTAGCCATGCTAAGATCATTGCACACAGAGTAGAAGCATTGAAAAAGAAAAGAAAAGAAGAGCCTATTCTTTGAGCTAGAATTATTGTTTTGGGGTGAGGATAGTTGTACAAGGGCATCTGTATGTTGTCCCTGGCGAGTGAGGTGGCCTCAGAGGATCAGGAATGCGGACTGTGATCATGAGACAGGATTTCCTGTCCTTTGTGAGTGTGTTTCCATACTCACCTTTACACCTTTCAGCCTAGTCTTTACCACCAACTCAGGAGCTGACTGTTTTATAGAAATAGAATTCTATCATGTGTGGCCTTCTGTGTCTGGCTTCTTTAACTTAGCCTAATGTTTTCAAGGCTCATCTATGTTGTGACATGCATCAATACTTCATTTCTTTTCATGGGCAAATAACCCACACTATAGATATGCCACATTTTGTTTATTCATTATCATAGCATTTGGAGCATTTGGGTTGTTTCCATTTTCTTGGATATTATGAATAATACTGCTAGGAACATTCATTTACAAGTTTCATGTGGATTATGTTTTCACTTCTCTTGGATATGTACCTAGGAATGGAATTGCTAGGTCATATGGTAATTCTACATTTAACATTTTGAAGAATTTCCAAACTGTTCCCCAAACTGGCTGCATATTACAGTCCCACCAACAATCTATGAGCATTCCAGTTTCTCTACATCCTCATTAACACTTGTTATTGTTTGCCTTTTTCATTTTAATCATTCTGCTGGGTATGAAGTAGCATCTCATTGTAGTTCTGATTTGCCTTTACCTATGTCTAGTGATGTTGAGCATATTCTTATGTGTTTATTGACCATTTATAAATCATTTTTGGATAAATATCTTTTCAAATCTTTTGCCCATCTTTAATTAGGTTGTTTATCATTGAGTTGGAAGAGTTCTTTGTATGTCTGCATACAAATCCCTTATCAAATATGTTATTTGCAAATACTTTCTTTCATACTGTGGGTTTTAAAATATTATTATTATTATTATTATTATTTTATTTCTTGGTGGCTTATTTTTAATCACATGAATTTTTAATTTTTTTTTCAGAAAAAGGCAAAGGTTTTAATTAACTTAAGAAAGGTGGGGATACAGGTTGGGGGTCATCTAAGAAAGGTGGGGATACAGGTTGGGGGTCATCTCAAGAAGGGGAGAGTGAGTCTCCCTGCACGTGTCCATCCATCCAAGCGAGCAAGAGAGAGTCTGCGTGCTTTCGCACTTCTTTTATAGGAGAGGATAGGTAGGGTCGCACAGTAGAGGGCAGGACTTCCTCTTAGTCCTCAGTTTCCCTGG
>PVJS01051050.1:0-14100 GCA_004027185.1 Glis glis | reverse complement strand
TCTTTCTCTCTCCCTCCCTCCCTGCCTCCCTCCTCTCTCTCTCTCCCCCTCCCTGCCTCCCTCCTCTCTCTCTCTATCTCTATCTCTATCTCTATCTCTGTCCAGCTCTATTCTCCTGCTCCCTCCCTCTCTTTCAAAATCCACTCTTTGTTTCGGATGCCTCACAACCTCGACTTGCTCCTGGCCCATCATGGCTTCTCTGGCTTCTCCTTAGCATTAAAACCGTTGCAAACTTGCTGGCTCACTTCTTAGTTTTAAAAGTGTGGGGAGAAAAATCAGATGGGTTCAGCTCATTTTTCCACGCCAGGCCCATTACCTGTCACTGTTGGCCTGTGAGTTGACCTGTGAGTTGACAGGTGTCAATCCAAACTGCTCGGTCCAAGGTGGGGTGACGCGGTTCAGGACAGCCTTCTCTGCTTCAGGGGCTCCACGTGGGCCGCTCCCCAGAGCAGAGGTGGTAAGACTATGGGATGGAACTGCTTTGCCCTAAGAGTTGAGTCTCTTCTACAATAGAGATTTCAAACTCCAACTCGAGGCCAGCCACACAGGGGAGGTACATGAGTTCAACTGGTCTGGTCACGCAGGTTGGGGTGGCCCATGCCTGTCATCCCAGTGCTTGGGAGGCTGAGACTGGAGGACTACAAGCTCAAGGCCAGCCTCAGCAACTTAGTGCGTCTCTGTTTCAAATAAAATAGGACTGGAGGTGTAGCTCAGAGGTAGAATGCCTCTGAGTTCAATCCCCAGTCTCTCTCTCTCTCTCTCTCTCTCTCTCTCTCTCTCTCACACACACACACACACACACACACACACACACACACACACACACACTATTCCTTCATGATGGCAGGGGCTATGGCTCAGAGATAGAGCACAGGCCCAGAACATTCAGGGCCCTGGGTTCCACCCCCAGCACTAAAAAATTAATGAATGAATGAATTTAAAATCTCTTCATGTACTGGAATCTAAATCCTCCTCCCCACAGTCTGTCCCCTGGGGTATGAAGGGGAAAGTTCCAAAGCCTCTTCACCTGACAGCGAAAGGGGCCCCTGAAGGCAGGTCCCACGTGGCACCTACCGGTCAGCCACCTCCTTCAGGGGCCCTCCTGGGATTCATCCCCCTCGCCATCCTGGTTGCCCTGCAGCGAACACCCATGGGTGAATGTCTCCTTCAGATGGTGGTAGTTAGGGTCTGTTTTAGTCCATTCAAGCTGCTATCACAAAATATGTCAAACTTGGTAATTTGTATATAAGAGAAATTTATTTCTTATGGATCTGAAGGCTGGGACATCTAAGAGCAAGGGCAGGCAGATCCGGTGTCTGGGGCGGGCTCTGCTGTCTTGTCGATGGCAGAGGGGGAGGCAGCGCCCTTCACTCTCTTTCCTAATTCACGAGGGCAGAGTCTCCTACGTGATCACCCCTCCAGGAGGTCCCAGCTCTCGGTGCCACCCTGGTGGGCCTTGGAGAGACACCTTCAGACCACGCAGGGTCTGAGGGACTGAGCACAGAGAAGTTACAGGACGTTCACAGCTTGAGACATTGTTCTTCTATTAATGTGATCTAAATGTTTATTTTAGATGGCAAGTTCAATCCACTGATTCATATCATACCACATTTAAATAAGCTAAAATGCTTATGGTGGTCTTTCTTTGGGGTGTTTTGTTTTGTTTTGTTTTGGTACTGGAGATTGAACCCAGAAGCTTTCTATCTCTGAGCTACACCCCCAGCCTTTTTTATTTTGAAACAGGGTGTCGCTAAGTTTAGGAGGCTGGCCTCAAGCCTGCGATCCTCCTGTCTCAGCCTCCTCCTGGGATTTCAGGGGTGCGCCACCATGCCCAGCTTAAGGGGCTTTGTTTGTTTATCTTTGTGCTTCTCATCTAAATACTTACAAAGCCTGATTTTTATCTCCTTGCCCCTGTGAAGTTGGGTTCTTAGAACCTGAGTAAATACACTGTCATTATTCCATCTCATCCTGTTAGGTTTCCCTCAGCCCGTCTGCATCTCTTGTAGATGCTTCTGGTCTTGTTGCTACTGTCCAGCACACCAACTGCCTATGTATGACCATCATTTATTATTCATAGCCTGTGTTCCAGAAAGCATACCAGCATACCAGTCTAGTTTTTAGATTTGCTTCTTAATCTTTTTTTGCCATATTTTATCATTATAGTGTCACGTTTTCCCTTGTGCTCTCAGAAGTCCTTTGGTATTTCTCCCCCTTTACGTATCTGGTCCTGGGATTCTGTTTCTTTTTCTTAGATTTTATTTCAGTGTCTGTGTCTGAAGTCCAGGGCACATGTCTGGCTGTGCTCTGTCCTCCTCTTCCTGGCCGTTGCATCTTCCCCTCGGTGTCTCGTCGTTTCTGCATCTCCCATCAACAGCCCTTTGTTGAACACAATTAGGTCCCCAGCAACAGTTTCCGTCATTGCTCCTTCTGGCTTCTGAGAATTAAAACAGCCAGCGCGATCTGTTCCCAGCTATGATGGAGCAGATGATATCAGATTAATTCCCCACCGAGAACAACTATAAGAGCGGGAGGGAACACAAAGGGCAACTGTTGGAAGGCGCTGGAGAGCCATTCAGGGCAGCCAGGGCCCCCAGGCGCCAAGATCCGCAAGACATGGGAAGCGCAGTAAACGTGCCTAGTGTTCAGTGTGGAATTTCCCCTTCAGGCCTTGCTGATTTCTAAGCTGTGCACGCACAGGCCCAAAGTCAGAGGTCCGGTTCCTTGAAAGAAAACTGAGTGAGCACAGTGTGTAGTGGGGAGGACTTTTAGGATCAACTTCCGTGGAAGGCAGAGAAGGGAAGCAGGATTCGTCGTGGGGCTCTGGGGACCCACAGGGAGCTCTGGGGCTGGAGAAACCCTTTGGAGTTGTCCCTGCACAGCAGCAGGTCTTTATGCATCTATATGGGGAGAGAACAGGATGCAGACTCCCGGGAAGGAGATGCGCCTGGGGGAGCAGTTTTGTCCAGGAGAGGAAATCCCCAAAGAGAGTTAACAGTTGCCAGTATTTGGGGGAACAGGCTTTGCATTGTGAGGGGGGGTCAAGGCAGGGTTCAATGCATCGCACAATCGGGGACCCAGAAACTCACCATGTCGGTTGGGGTTCTAGAGGAATAAAACCAATAGGAGATATATACGTGCATATGTATCAGAGTTCATATAGGAGATATCCATATAGAGAAGTAGATATCTATATATTTAGATATATAGATATGTATCGTCAATGTAGTCAACTTCTGACTAGATATCTGTACCTGCAATGAGGTATAATATCTATATATCTATACATACATATCATCTAAATATATATCACATATTTAATATATAGATATATATCTTTATGAACTCCAATATATAAATAGATAAATAGATATCTCCTATTGGAGATATATATATATAGAGAGAGAGACAGATAGATAAATAGATATTTCTAATGAAATATATATGAACTGTAATCTATATATAGAGAGATATCTATATATTAAAGATATATATTCAAATATGATATATATCTTATTGTATCTCCAATAAGATATATATATACATATTTAGATATATGGATATCTATGTTTTGGAGGGGTGTGTGTGTGTGTGTGTGTGTGTGTGTATGACTTCAGGGTATGCCAAGAAGGTATGGCACTAATAAACACCTAAGCTTTCAGGTAAGACTTGAAAAAGCTACCCATTAGAGGTAAGAGAAAACCTAAAACAAGGATCCAGCTTCTGACTAGATCAGGTGAGTGAGTGTGAGTGTGAGTGTGTATCTATAGATTAGGTATAGATACAGATATAGATATAGATATCAATGGGGTATGATACCCACCCACTGGCAGATCTTCTTTACTCAATAGAGGATCTGAATACTAATCTCTTTCAGAAACACCCTGGCATACATACCCAGAAGTAATGTTGTACCAGCTCTGTAGTATCCCTTAACCCACACATGAAATTAACCATCATAGAAATCAAACAGAAATCAGCAACAAAGAGATTAAAAGCTAATCATCAACTTCAGTAGTTAGGGTGTAACTTCAGCTAACTTTAGGCAACACTTGGAGTTCAGGGTGTGCCAAGGGGGAAAGGCACTGCTGAACACCCTAGCGTTCTGTCAAAATTTTGAGAAAGCTGCCCAGGAAGGGTAGGAGTGAACTTAAAATGAGTGACCAGCTTCTGACCAGATGAGTCAATCAACAAACACTCCCGCAGCCTCCCGAAAGAAAATCAAGCCCTCTCTAAGGAAAACGCCAGCACCCAGGAATCTATGATCGTTCATACACAATGTCCAACACTCAATTTAAAAATTACCAGACATGCCAAGAAACAGCAGTAATGGAGGGGAGGTAGAAAAAGTTAAGAAAATAATGGGTAGGATGGAGAATTTCACCAGACAACTAGAATATATGAGAAAAAATAAGATGGAGTTCCCCAAGCTGAAATAACAGAAATTAAGAACTTAGCAGATTCATTAAACAACAACGATATGCAACAGGAGGCTGGATAGTGAGTTGGAAGAGAGAGGATAAAACATCTCCAGAATTAAGCAGCACAGAAGGGAGAAAGGTATGGGTTTACAGGGAACGTAAAACTGTCTAAACTATGTGAAACTGGAGTCCAAGATGGACAGATAAAAGAAAATAGAGAGGAAGCGATCTACGAAGAAACAGGTATCGAGAATGTCTCAACGCCAACCGATTTACGAAGCATGGGTTATTCGGCATTAGACCAGGCCTGCAGGGTCAGGGGCCGGGCCCTTCGTCGCCTGAGATGAAGCAGTCACTGAACTTCCAAGGCCACGCAGAGGGCAGCGGTAGGTCCCCGCAAGTTACTTCAGATGAGCGTACCCTCATCAGATCAGGAAACCGAGGCTGGAGGGTCACTCCTAGTCCCAGGTCGCCAGCTCCTGCAGCTGGACTGAGCCCAGATCTGCTGGACTTTGCTATACTCCTTCGGGGGCTGAATATCTCTCATGGTCATTCCTAAGGCTTTACTTGGATCATCTCTACTGAGAAAATGAGAATTCTAGAGGGGCGAGGAGGTTTGGGGGAGACAACTCTAGGAAGTGTTCCTCCAGAAGGAACGAACCTTCTGGAACCTTCTGGAGGCACCTACGTTCAATCCTTTCAATGTGTTTTGTTTTCTTCTGACAGTCTTATACTCTGCCCCACCCTCTCCCTTGTGCAGGACCCTCCAGCCCCCCAGCTCTCAGGACTGTGCTACGCTCTAGCCCAGCCACCCTGTGGGTTAAGTGGGTTTTGGGAGCCCACCTGGGGGTTGCCCCCCATTTGTAGCTCAACTCCTATGGGAACATGTGTTTGATGCCCAGGGCCCACTTACAATTAGTGTCAGAACACGATTCATGCTCCAGTTAGGATCGGCCTGTGCGTGAGAAGTTCAATAGTAACAGCAGACTGTGGCTTAAGGCCTATCGCAAAGGCGGACATGACTGACGGCTGCAGGAGCATGGGACACCGCGGGCACTGAGTTCTGAAGACAAAGAGACAGAATCCTGCCTGTTGCAGGTGGTTTGGGGTTTTTCTGGAAGCCCAGGGAAGTGTTGGGCCAGCTCTGAAGCACAGACAGGGTTCGGGGCCGGGAGGGGCCAGCAGCTTCTCTTCACCTCTGGGCAGCTTAGGAGCTGACCCCAGGGCACTGCGGTCAGACATTGGGGAAGGGACTCTGAGGGTACCTGGGGTTCCGTGGAGCAGCAGTTTGCTTTGCTGCCGAGTGTTATAGAGGCTATCCCTGGCCCTCCAGGCCTTTCTCCACGCCCTCCATAGGAGCCTGGCTCTTCTGCCTGCTCACCAAGCCAAGCCTCCTGTTCAAGTCAGTCGGTTCCAGAAACATTTACGAGGCCCAGTCAGGCGCCAGGCTCTGCGCCACGCACTGAAGAGACAGAAGAGAGTAAGTGACAGCCTGGCCTTAGGGCCTGGAGGGAAGAGGCTCGACACTCAGAAGAGCTGCGTTCTGCCAGGGGGCCGCTGGGGACAGGGCGCCCAGGTGAGGGGCCTGGGGAGGAAAGGAGGCCCACAGTACATGAGGGAGCCCAGAGTTGAGGAGCCCAGGAGCCTGTGGATCATGTGGGTCAGGGCCCTGCTCCTCCTTCACGCCGCCAAGTTCACTCGCATACTAAGAAGCAATGCAGTGCAGTGGTCTAGACCCTGAGCTGGGACAAAGGGAGCAGGGCAGAACTTGGGTTTGGGAGCCGGGCGTGGTGGCACACGCTTATAATCCCAGTACTTGGGAGGCTGAGACTGGAGGATCCGGGTTCGCTGCCAGCCTCAGCTACTTAGTGAGGCCTTCTGCAACTTAGCAAGACCCTGTTTCAAAATAAAGAGAGCAAAAACTTGGGCTGGGGTTCATTCCCCAGTATCAAAAAGAAAAAAAAAAAGAACTTGGGTTGGGGTTTCCGTGCTGACCAGCCTGGGTCGGCCTTTTCCGGTTCCATATCTGAAAGATAGAAATAATGGAACAGTTTTGCTACAATGTAGCCTATGAATTTCTAAGTAGGGTTAGGAATTTTGACACTCAAAATAGTGATCATAAGATAGGAACCTAATAAAAATGGCAGTGGTATGTCTTAGTCAGTTGGAGCTGCTATAACAAAAATAGCATAGGCTGACATGGTATTACTCACAGTTCTGGAGGCTGGAAATCCAAGACCAAGGTGCCAACCAATTCAATTCTTGCTTTTAGACTGTCAACTTCTTACTGTGTCCTCCCATGACAGAGAGAAGAGGCAAGCTCTCTCATGTGTCCCTTCTTATAGAGGCACTAACCCGATCACAAATGCTCCACCCTTGATGACTGGATTACCTCCCAAAGGCCCCATCCCCTAATACCATCATACTGGGGATTAGGGTTTTCCACATGAATTGGGTGAGGCACAAGCATTCAGTCCATAGTACGACATGTTTTACACATGTCGATGGTTAAATATGTACCTGCTACAGGAGAGCACGGGGCTTTACCTTGAACAAGACCTGCGGTTCACTTGTGCTTGTGGGCACCAGGTGGTAGCACTTGTGGGTTATCATGAAGGTTAGAAGCAGGGTTATCTGAAGTTGGGTGAGAAGCTGCAACCCCAGGTGCCGGTGGGTGTGGCTCCTGGGATGCGGTCACTGGGAAGCTGGTAGATATTTAACGTGAGTGGGTGTACACATTTTGTGTATTCCTGTGCACCTCCGTTCAGCTGGGCACAGTCTTCTGCATTCACCTAGCTTTGTGTGTCTGTCAACAAAATATATAAGAACAAATGCAACATTTGCATTATGCTCAAACTAGGTCCTAATATACCATTTGTGATTGAACAAATTGTCATTTGTGAAACAAGGGTTATAACAGAACTCAGTATACTAACTACTTCGCAGGATGTCATGAGGATTAATTAGGACAATTTATGTGCTGACCTAGGACCTGATACATAGTGTGTTAGTGAGCTCTGTGTTGGTGTGAACAAAATACCCAGCAAGAACAACTTAGTGGAGGAAGGGTTTATTTTGGTTTATTTTGTTCACGGTTTCAGAGGTTCGGTCCATGGTCGGCTGCCTCCAAGACAGACATCATGGTAGAAGGGTGTGGTGGAGGAAAGCTCATCAGCTCAAGGCAACCAGGAAGCAAAGAGAGACGGAAGTGGCCAGGAACAGATACAGTCCCCCACGCCACGCCCCCCGGGACTGACTTCCTCCAGCCATGCCCCACCTGGCTATGGTTTTCACCACCTCCCGGTAAGTCCATTCAAATTACTGATCCATCAAATCGATGAAGCTGCTGATGAAGCCAGGGCCCTCAAGATCCAGTCATTTCACCTCTGAACATCGCTGTGTTGCTTAACGCGTGAGCTTTGGGGGTGAGGGGGGAAGGATTCCAGATCCAAAACATAACAAGTGGTAAATAAGCGTCACTAGTGCAATGACTATACATCAAGTTAGTTCGTTTCAAAGAATGAAGCAATGGATGCCAGACTGCCTTGTTGTGAAGCGGGGCGTGGTGTGGAGGAAGAGTGCAGGGGAGGGGGATGGTGTAACTTGCTGAAAAGAACTTCCTTGAGGGGTGAGTGATTTCAGAGCACAGCAGCAGACTACACTATGCCCTGTGATCAGGAGAATAAGCCACACACCCTCCCTGTGCCCATGCACATAAAGAAGACCACAGGGATATGTCTGCCCATCCTGATAGATCAGGAATTGGAGCAGGACTCAGTTGGATGGCTCTTCATTCCTTGTGTTATAATTCAGCTAGCAGATGGTTGGTCTGGAGGGTCCAAGATAACTACACTCGCATGTGTATTGCTTTGGTGGGTTGACCAGAAGGCCAGTCCCAGTAGGAACTGACAATTGGAGCAGCTACATGTCATCTTTCCAGGTTCCAAGATCTGGAAAGTAGATTCTGCAAGGTCTTTTCTCACTGTCCTTGATGGTTCCAGAACTACAGTTCTGCTACATCCTATCAGTCAAGCATGTCACTAAGCCCATCCCAGACTGACGGGCAGAAGACCAACTCTCAGGGGGAGGAGCAAATACCCTGGGGCCAGCGTTAATCCGCCATGTGCTCTTGAAAACTCAACCCCAGCTCATGTCCAGAAAACTAGAGCAGCACTTTGTGCTTCAGATGACCCTGCTGGGTTCTCCCCCACATGCTGTGCGTATGTCTGCTATGACGTGTAGCACCCTGTGTGCGGTGTGTATGTCTGCTATGACGTGTAGTACCCTGTGTGCGGTGTGTATGTCTGCTATGACGTGTAGCACCCTGTGTGCGCTGTACACTAATGGGCATGGGGTTTATCTAATGTTGTTCATCCAGTGGTTTATCTAAGGTTGTCTATGAGCTGCCAGATCATTCGGGGTAGGGACTTCAATTTTGGATTTTAGTGTCCTCATGTAGTCTCTGGCGCACGAAAGGCCCTTAATAAATCTTTTTTGTTGTTTGTATGGTACTGGGGATTGAACCCAGGGGTGTTCTACCCGTGAGCTACACCCCCAGCCATTTTTAGTTTTTATTTCAAAACAGGGTCTCACTTAGTTGCTGAGGGTCTTACTAAATTGCTGAGGCTGACCTCAAACCTGCGATCCTCTTGTCTCTGCCTCCTAAGTACTGGGATTACAAGTGTGTGCCACCTCACTCAGCTGACCCTTAATAAATCTTAAGCGGTGGATAGATGGATGGATGGATGGATGGATGGATGGATGGATGGAAACTTACAAATAAAAAAGGATCACCTCTACATCCTGTGTTGAATGATGTGTCCAGAACAGGAGTCCTGGCCATGCCCCTGCCTCCCAGCACCTTGTCAACACTGCTGCATGTGCTGAAACCCAAACCCGCACCCTCCGCGCTCGCACCCCACTGTCCTCTGGTGGCTGAGCGGTCTGGCGCGGTGACCTCAGCGGGATGAGCGTGTGTTCAGCCAGGGCCTGAAGCTGGGGCAGGCGGGGCGGAAATCGAGACCTGAACGTTGTGTGGTTACTGTAGACGGACGGACGGGGCCAGGGCACAGAGGCGTCACCACTGAGGACAGCGCTGGAGAGGGACAAAGAACACTGGCCGTGTGGGGGGAGCAAAGAGGGACTCAGCAGTTAGCTGCACTGTGGCCGCCACTCTCCAGGGAGACAGACTGCCTGGACACACGGACATGGGGAGGAGCAGCTCTCTGCCGCTATGTATCGACCGGCCCTCCACAAAGACCAGGCACGAAGAGAAAACCACGTACACCGAGCGCGAGAGACTCTGCTCTGGGTCCGATTCGAGCAGGAGAGCTTTGGAAAGAAGGGAACTGGCCACCGAGAACGAGCCTCCCTTCTGTGGAAGCTGGGCGTGACCGTTAGCAGTGAGCCAGGTGTTCACTGTGTGCCTATTTTAGGTCTAATTTAATTTAGCGCTTGCATGAGGTGTGTGCTATTTATAAGGAGGGAGGCCGGCTGAGCTCTGGCGTGGGAGCGGGTGGGGGGTGGTCTTGCCCACGCCGCAGCTCCGGGTCCAGGCTCTGGAGGAGGCTCAGAGCCCGCCTCATAATTAGACAAGCGAGTGCTCAGAGGCCCGTGGATCGCAGCCCGGCAGGCGTTCACTGAGTCAGCCCAGCTTCTGGCTCTGCGCAGCTAGGATGCCCGGCACAAAGAATGTGCTAGAGTCCCCGGGCTTTGTCCTGCCTGGGAAGAAGAGATGCAATGGTCTGTCCCGGCGGGTGACCCCTTCCTCACACAGGCCCTTGGTACCGTCCCGGGGACACAAAGGAACTGTGTCCTGGCCCGGGGTTGACAGTGGCTGAGCCAAGCTTTGTGACAGGCCCCTGCATTCCTGGAAACCCACGTTTTTGGCTTCCCGGGGCAGGCCCCTGTTGGCTGTGGGGACTTTTTCCAGAACAAACTGAAGGCATACAGCCTGGCCTGAGAGGCAGCCGCTGTGACCAGTGCCCAGCCTGGCCGGGAGAGGGGCGAGGGCTGCAGAATCCTCCAGCTAGGAGCCGCCCGGCAGGCAGCCCAGCAGGCAGCCAGGAGTGAGCGGGCAGCAGCAGCCTCAACGGCAGACAATCTCTTCAAACAGAACCCAAGGATGGTCAAGTGGGGTGGGGCAAACAGCCCTACCAGGTTCCAGAGGGGCCTGCATGGGCGGATCCGGCCCTCGTGCAGCGCGAATCGAGGCCGAGTTGCAATTAGAGACCTCGGCGTGGATCTGATGGACACAGGCTCCTCCAGAGAGAACGCGCTGCTACACTCAAGGCTCAGGCGGTACACGCAGCCAGCTGCACCCGCCTCTGGAAATGCCGAGCCGGACTTGCGCTCCGTCTGGTGGCGCAGAGACGAGTGCTGCCGGGCTGCCAGGCCCAGGTGGCCGGGTGTGGACGAGTCAGGTCTGGAAGGTTCCAGTTGGCTTCAGAGTTGCCCTGGACAGGGGGACGGGGAAGAGCAAACTTCTAGTGCATAGCAGTTCTGCCTGAAGCTGCTCTCTTGCCCAGGGGAAGGACGAGCTCAGAAGTTTTTTTTTTTTTTAATTCATTGCCTGTTGAAGAGGAAAGTGGAGACATGTTTGTGAAGGGTTTTTTATTTGTCGCTGTGTTGTGGTAAGAGTGTCCATCATGTTGTGCTCAGCCACACCTGTGCAGCCCAGGTTCTCCACATCCGCCTTGGCGGTCCCCATTCTTGCTCCCTGAGGGCCAGGGACATGTCAGTGTGGTCTCCCTGGCTGCCCTTGTGTCCCCATTCCTCCAGAAGGGTAGCCTGGGCTCCCCTGAGCCTGCCGGCTTCCTCAGACACCCCCTGACTGCTGACAAACAGAACGCCCTACTTCCTACTTACCTGGTTTCTGAAGGAGAACATCGTCCTCTGTCCCTACGGGTGGGAGCAAAGGGGACGGTGAGAAAGGCTGGGGACACAGGCGCATCCAGACCTGCTATTTCCCGTCCTGTCCTGGGTGGGGGAAGCGGGAGGTTGCTGAGAACCTTGCTAACTTGCTGAGGCTGGCTTTGAACCTGCGATCCTCCTCTCAGCCTCCCAAGTACTGGGATTACAAGCATGTGCCACAAGCTGTGGTGGTTAATTTTGATGATCAACCTGATTGGATTGAGAGAGGCCTAGGAAATTGGTAGAGCCCCCTGTTGGGTGTGCGGGGGGGGGGTGCAGAGATGATTGGCGTGCGGGTCAGCCAACCCAGTGCGGAAGACCTGCCCTGAATGTGGGCGGCCACATTAGATGGGCCTGGGGGAGAGGAGGACACCCTCCTCCACGGCCAGCTCCCTCCTCCTTACACCCAAGCGTCTGCGGCTGATGCTGCCACCCGGGACAGGACTGGAGCGTCTCCATCCCGCCCTCCCGCATGGCCGCCACCAGCGGTCTCCAGGGCACCCGGCCTCAGCCTCAGCCTCTGCTGGGCCTGGCCACTGGTCTCCTGTCCTGGGGCCCCGGCTTCTCGGGTGGAGCAGCTGCTGGCTTCTTTGTCCTCCACGCCCAGCATACAGGCGGCCCCTGTGGGACCGTCTAGTCCAACAATGTCTCTATCCTATTGCTTCCGCTCCTCCAGGGATTCCTAAGCAATCCACGTGGACTCCACGCTTCCTGTCTGACCAATCTTAACACTCTCGAGGCCTGACCTGGCCGTAATGTCTCTCCCGCCGTCTGCAAAGACCTGAGTGTTTGGAAACCTGCGGAGATGATGTGGACAGACCCCGGGAGGTGTGGGTCCCAGCACACCCCCATGACCTTTGGGCCGCGTGTCTAGGGGGAGGGTCTGGAAGTCAATGACACCCCAGAAGGAGAGTGCGAGCCCCTCTTTTTCTGTGCATAGTGTTTCCCTACCATCCAGCCAAAGGGAAGCAAACCCATTGATTTCCTTAAATTAGGGTCCCCTGTGAGTCAGGAACTGTAGGTGCGTTCACGTGAACCTGTGTGACGGCCAGCTGTGGCTGCCAGCTGAGGGGCCTGCGGGGGACTGCTGTCCATGAACTTCAAGATGCTCAACGGCTTCATCAGAGGGTCCTCTATGGGGGCGGTGAGGCCAAAATGACTCCACTGGGAGCTATGTGACCCCTGGACTACCAGGAAGAACGCTGGGGGGGGGGGTCCTCACTTCCAACAGCTGTAAAGAACTACTGTGTGCATAACAACTGCACTTTGAAGCCTGCCTGCCCCAGGGACCAGCCATTGAGCAGCCCGTAGAGGCGTCCTTTGGAACGCTCCAACCTCATCTCATTACTCTATCCCAGCCTCGTCTTACTGCTTCTCCCAGGGACACAATTTCCCCTCCTGGTTCAAATATCTGGTCTTCTCACTTCTATTTTTGCCTGCCTTCTAGACTTACTGCGAGATTACTCTTCCGAAAACATTCACCATGTTTACTGTTCTCCCCAAAAACTTTGAATGCCAGCCAGGTGCAGCGATGCACACCTGTAATCCTAGTACTTAGGAGACTGAGACAGGAGGATTGCTGGTTCGAGGCCAGCCTCAGCAATTTAGCGAGATCCTCAGCAACTTAGCGAGATCCTCAGCAACTTAGCAAGACCCTGTTTCAACATTAAAAAGAGCTGGAGTGCTGGGCGTGGTGGCGCACGCTTGTAATCCCAGTACTTGGGAGGCTGAGACAGGAGGATCGCAGGTTCGTGGCCAGTCTCAGTTACTTAGTGAGGCCCTCCACAACTTAGTGAGACCTTGTTTCAAAATAAAGAATAAAAAATAGGGCTGGGGGTGTAGACCGGAGGTAGAATGCCCCTGGGTTCAATCCCTGGTACCACCTTAGAAAACAAAACAAAACAAAACAAAAATAAGAGCTGGAGTATAGATTGGAGGTAGAATGCCCCTGGGTTCTATCCCCAGTATACACACACACACACACACACACACACACACACACACACACACAATAAAACTTTGAACATCAATTTGAATGTGACTCCAAACTACCCATCCTGTCTTATTCGCACTCTTCTGCTGCATGGACCCTGATCCAGCCAAAACTTCCCACATACACACCAAAAACTGTACATCCTTTGAAAATTCTGGGCGTGTTCCCCTCAGTCAGCTTTGCTTATGTCAGTGTCCAGCCTCAGATGTCCTTTTAAGAGTGGTGGCAAGCCGGATGTGGTGGCGCACTCTTCTAATCCCAGTACTTGGGAGGCTGAGTCAGGAGGATCTGGGTTCGCGGCCAACCTCAGCTACTTAGTGAGGCCCTCTGCAACTTAGCAAGACCCTGTTTCAAAATAAAGAATAAATAATAGGGCTGGGGGTGGAGCTTGGAGGTAGAATGCCCCTGGGCTTAATCCCTGGTACCAGAAAAAAAAAAGAGTAGTGGCAGTAGGAAGGATGGGCGAAGGACCCCGATAGTCATCTCCTCCCCCGGATCAGTGAGAACTGACAAAAATGGTCAGAATCGCTTTTCATACTCCAGTGAGATTGGCTGTTATCAAAAGGACACGAGAGCCGGGTGTGGTGGCACACACTTGTAATCCCAGTACTTTGGGAGACGGAGACCGGAGGATCCGGGTTCGTGGCCAGCCTCAGCTCTCTCTCTCTATCTATCTCTCTCTCCCTTGTCTCTCTCTCTCTCTCTCTCTTTCCTTAGTGAGGCCCTCCGCAACTTCGTGAGACCCGGTTTCAAAATAAAGTATAAAAAATAGGGCTG
>PVJS01051049.1:0-14104 GCA_004027185.1 Glis glis | reverse complement strand
AGGGGAGGGGAGGGGAGGAGTCCAGGACAAGGTATATTTTTCAAAGGCTCAACCCCAACAACCTGCCTCCAATTAGGCCCACTTCCTAGTTTCTACCACCTCTCATCAGCTGGGGGCAGAGCCTTTAGGACACAGCCTTTGGGGACATTTAAGGTCCAAACCATAGCACAGGGTAAACTGTTTTTAAAGTTTTATCTTTTTATATTCATGTCCTTGACCACCTATATAGGGTGAGGTAGAGATGCATTGTTTTTTTTTTTTATTCTGAATCATCTTAATTTAGTAGCCACTAAAAAATGCTTTTGGGACTTTATTTCCTAAATACTTTTGTGGAATATGGAAATAAAATTTATTTGTCTATTTTATCTTATCTCCATCAACTTTGCTTTTTGAGTAATTCTAATAATTCCAGACATTCTCCATAATGTGCTTTAAGATATTACACATCCTATAGAGTAATATTTTTATGTATGCTTCATGGTATGAGGTTATATATTATTGAGATGGTTTTAGAGTTGGCAAACTTTATATCCTTGGAGTGTGTGGGGGGGAGTTGTAAACAATTACTTTCAACTCTATGTGAGCATTACTTTAGATAGTAAACCGGAGACTAGTTATTCATATATCCTATGCATTGATAACAGGAAAAGCCATACACTTAGAGATTTTATCACTGATACTAGACTCTGCCAGTCTACGTGCAGACATAGCAAAATAAAGAGTGTCAAATCCTCTAAGTCCTGTAACTAACTGTTTCACCAACAGGTTCAAACCCTATTCTCACTTCTTACTATATATAAAAAATTGTTTTATTATCTTCATCCAGGAGGTTTAGTGCATCAGAAAAATCCACCTTGAATCTAATTACTTCTCTCTCTTTTTTTTTGTTACTGGGAATTGGACCCAGAATCATTCTACCTCTGAGGTTCACCTTCACTCTTAGCCCTTCTTTCCTTCCTTCCTCTTTCTTTCCTTCTTTCCTTTCTTCCTCCCTTCTTTCCTTCCTTCCTTCCTTCCTTCCTTCCTTCCTTCCTTCCTTCCTTCTTTCCTTCTTTTTTTTCTCTTTCTCTTTCTCTTTCTCTTTCTCTTTCTTTTTATCTTTCTTTTTCTTTTTCTTTTGTACTAGGGATTGAGCCCAGGGATTTTCTACCTCTGAATTACACCCCCAGCCCTGTTTTATTTATATTTATTTTGAAACAGAACCTCATTAGGTTGATGAGAATCTCACTACTTGCTGAGGCTCTCCTCGGCCCTGGAATCCTCCATCCTGTCTCAGCCTCCTAAATACTGGGATTACAGGTGTGTGCCACCACACCCAGCAGGGTTTCCCTAAATTGCTGAGGGTCTCTCTAAGTTGCAGAGGCTGTCCTGGAATCTGTGATCCTCCTGTCTCAGCTTCAGGCTCATGGTACCACACCCAGTTCTGAATCTTATTACTCCTTTATCAGAAAATGCAGTAGCAAAACTTCAGAGTAAATCCTTGGGTATATTCTCTGCAACTAAAAAATAACTCAGAAGTCCTAATACTTAGAATGAATCCCAATAGGACACCTCAACTTCAGATTCTCAGATATTATTGAGAAGCATCTGATCTTTGGATCTAAGAACTTTGGACCAAGTTGATCTCTGATAATGAGCAGCTTCTACCTCTAATGGACCAAGAATCCTGCCTAGTTCCTGTTTTTTGTTTTTTAAATATGATCACTTAAAATCATTCTCATTTTCTATAGACCCTTGTTTTCATTCACTGATAGTTACTATTTTTCTCTTTTCTTTCATCCTTACTTTAACTACTATACTAGAACATCCTCATCTAAATCTATTATTAGACTGCCCTAACAGTAGCCACTGCCCTAAATATTCCTGATTGCTGGATATGCCATCCATCACCAGAACCCCATGAGAAAGCCTGCTGAGTAAGTCTGGTTTCATCAAACAAAACCATATGGAATTGCCGCCGGTGACATTACCACATACACTAACACGGACAAACGGCTTTAAATGAATATAACTGACATCGCTCATGTCTCTCTTTCCCCCCAAACAAGCTATTATCACAATCTATTAAGCAGACCTCAGGTTATTCTCAATTGAAACTCAACTATCTTCATGTTGTGATGGGACAAGAAGTATTTGCCACGTGGATGAAATTAATGATCATCTAAATATGTTTCCCAACTCATCTTTTTTTTTTTTTTTCAGTACTGGGGATTGAACCCAGGGCCTCCATCACTTTAGAAAAGTGCTCTATCACTGAGCCACATCCCTACCCCCACCTCATATCTTTAAAATTGCATTTTCTTTCTTTCTTGTATTTTCATGTGTTCTTCCTATATACTACTCCCTTTCTGGCAAGATATCTGGTTCTGTTTGTCCCAGACTATTATTTCATATCTTTTAAGAATAGAAAATTCCAGACATTTCTGTATACAAGGAGACCTTAGTTCCATAAATCACCAAGGTTAGACATTTTGGCTCCAATGCAAAATCCAAAATGAGGCTACACTTGATTTTTTGAGTATTCTCCCTGGGAGAGTAACTCACTCATTGTTTATGTAAATAATCAGAAGAGTGTTCCCAAAGGTAAGCATCCTAAAATGTGAAATAGAAATCCTAAAACAGAAAGCACTGTAAAACCTCTGGTAAAAGTTATTAATAAAATAAAGCTGATTGGTACCAACTTATCAGCATGAGTAGCGATGGCATCTATCGTCATACATTTCCCTTAACTAGTCGGGGTAGTATCTGAACCTTGTTATTATTCTGTTCTGTATTTGGATCAAAGAATGAGACAAGTGTTTTAACACATACCCAGGATTTTGTTTTTCTTCAGGTATGGTGAGACATGACGACGTAGAAATGACTGTTATAAAGGATAATGTTTTTATACACACGGCCCCTAGAACCAAGAGGTTTATGTGTGTGTGTGTGTGTGTGTGTGTGTGTGTGTGTGGTACTGGGGATTGAACCCAGGGGCATTCTAACTCTGAGCTATACCCTAGCCCTTTGTTATTGATTTATTGATGAATTAATTAGTTTATTTATTTATTTATTTATTTACTTATTTATTTATTTATTTATGTTTTGATTATGTTTTGGTTGCTATGTATTATGTTTTGGTCTCACTAGGTTGCTGAGAGTCTTGCTATATTGCTGTGGCTGTCCTTGAACCTACAGTTCTCCTGTCTCAGTCTTCCAAGTAGTGGGAATATAAGTGTGTGCCTCCACACCTGCCTTAGGAAATCTATTTGAATAACTACTAGAACTAATAAATAAATACATGAAATTGTCAGCAAATAAGGTTAAATTCTAAAAAGTAAAATACATTTCTACCTAACAATAAACTATTAAAATATAAAAACGTTTTTATAATAGAATAGTCACAAATATATGATGCCTAAGAATGTCATCAAATATATGTTATAATTCTCTTTGAAAACTAAAAAATATCACTGAGAATAATTTTTAAAATTAGCAAAAAAGATTTATACATGTTCATATTAAAATATTAATATTAAAATTCAGATTTTCCTTAAATTCATCTACAAATACACTTCACACTTAGTAAAAATCCAGTAGATTTTAATACAAAATAGAAATACATTATTTGATGCTAAAATACATATGATTATTTATGCAGGTATACAAAGGACCAAAAATAATCAAGTTATTTTAAAAATAAAAACAAAAGCTATAAAATTAAATTATTTTAAGACTTATAAAGATGCATATTTAAAAAGTGTTGTATTAGTATAATGATCAGCAACTAAATTAATGGGGCATCCAAAAATACAATCATATATAATATATAGAATAAATCGATTTTCTACAAAGTGAAAGGGCAATCACATAGAAAATAAATATCTTTACAACTGGAACAACTAGATAAATTTATAGAAATAAAATCAACCTCAATTCTCACATCATGTCATTTATGAATTTGAGATGGCTCTAATTTGATATGGATCATAGGTCTGAATCTAAAAATTAAAATTATAAAACCATAGGAGAATGAGCTTGTATCTTTTGGTAAACAAAGATAGTTTACAGAAAATAAACACACAAAAAATGACTCTACAAGGAAAACATATAAAAAGAGCTTCTTCAAAATAAAATTTTCTACCCACCAAGAGATATCATTGCAAAAAATTAAAAAGCACTTACATTGACATTATGTACCTATGTGAGAATACCAATGTCAATCTCAACACCTTGTGTGGGGAAGGGAAGAATTGGGGAGGGAGCCGGGGGAAAGCTCACCAAATGCTGTGTGCATGTATGTCACTATCACTAAGAACTGAATTATGATGTGAGACTATAATGCACCAATAAAAGTATTAAAAAATTAAAGAGCAAAGTACACAATGAGCGAAAATATTTACAACACCTATACTGACAGATGATTTGCACTCAGAATGAATTAGTGTCATACTACCTAATAACGAAACAGAGAGCTCCCTCCCGTTGTCCATGAGTATTGAATATTTTACAAAGGAAAATACACAAGGTACACATGAAGAAACATTGAACATTACTATTAGTTAGGAAAATATAAATGCAAATTCAATAGCATACCATTTTCTCAGTCATGTATAACAACTGAGAAATTAATTTTTAATATTTTAATTTTACTGGAAAATTTTCATCTTTTAATACTCTGCTCAAAAAGGATTCCTGGATACTTCATTCTTCTTATTTCCTAGTTGTTTGAGAATGACTATCTCTCACATTCACAGGACGAGGGCATTTTGAGTTCCTTCAAAACTCTCAAGTTTTGCACTTCCACAGAAATAGGTAGACAATATTTAGAAAAACTAAACACAAGAATATTTTGTCTAATATTTAGGTTCTCCTTTATTTTAAAAATATTCTTAATGATAAATTTGTATAGCAGTATTTGGGTGTTTCTATTATTCTCGATTAAATACTTCTGGATTCAATAAGTTTTTCTTTTCATTGTTACATGAAATTTTCTTCTATTAGTTCTCTGACCTTATATTAATTTAGTAACATTGTTTTACTGTTTCTAATATTTTTTATACTTTCTTATTCTAATAAATGATCTTCTATGTAAGATTTTACTTTTTCACTCTTATTGTTGGAGCATTAGCAACAATTTCTAAATTATATTGTTTGATTATTTTCTGTTAGAATAATTAAATATCTAGCATTCCCCAGTAAGAAGTCTCTGGGAACCCACTGACTTAACTTTATGCTGCGAATTCTCTTGAACAGAATTCTTCAACATCTCTGCTGCAGTGTAAATGTTATATCAGAATTTTGGAAATGGAAGTCAGAAAAAAATCATGATTATTGCAATGGAGCAAAATAATAAATAAAGTTCTATCATGTAAAGGAGAATATTTCTTGTCTTCATTTTCTCCTACTGCAACATACATTAAGATATATATATATGTCTATATATCTACCTAGTGATATATATTTATATAACAAGTATTTTTCATATTTTATTGATACTTTCTATTTCCAGTAGAATACAATGAGTTAACTGCAAACAAAAGTTAAAAGAAAATATTATTTTATATTCAATAAATATTTGAATGATTAGGAAACATAATTATAATCAATACTAGAATCATCTGAATATTAAAGCTAGGGTACCCTGAAAGAAATTGCCCTTGATGACTTCTAAGTACCTTTTAAATAAATACTATTAACAGTTTATTTATATGATGAGTGTGGACAACACATAAATATATTTTATGTTTAAGTTAATCACCAAGAATATTTATCACATCTCTTTTATTTCTACATAAGAAAAAATTCCTATTGAGATGTACTATGTTTATGCTACTTTCTGCAGTTGTTTGAAATATTTTTCATGTTTAAATAATCATTTTGTATGAAAAGAATATGTTTGAAAATCTAATATTTTAGGAGCATAAGTATATTGGACAATCTAAATATTTTAAAACCTTCCACGTGATTTAAAACTCTGTAGGCTATTTTCCAGATACATAGCTTCATCATGCATATAAAAGATCAAGAATGATTACTCCCATTGAGCTATTATTTCCACATAATTCCAATATTTGATTTTCTTTGATTTTGGGTAGTATATAAGTTTGTTTTCATGGTATTGGGAACTTTGAAGAGAAACCTTATATATGTATATCTACACTGTGGATGTGTTTTCAATATTACTCAAAGCAGGAAACCAAGAGCAGCCCAAGCTTTGAGCCTCCAACACAATTGTCTGGATACACTGAAAGCCCGGATGTGGGGGTTGCTCTTCAGTGCCTAGTGCGCACTGAAATGTAAGCATTTGGTGACATAAAGGCGCATCTGCAACCTTTCAATGCAAAGGCCAGGGAAGCATAATGGCTTTAAAGTGATCTAATACTAAATTTGCTTTCTGTTGGATGCAGACCCATGCACATTTATTTAGCTCAAGCTTGGTTTCTCTTACCATGATGCCTACAGATAAGCGTGTTAGCTTTCTTTATAGGGTACCTGGTGAAGACCATGTGGCATTGGGCTAATTTTTATTTTTTTCTGACTCTGAATTTTGTTCTTTGGAGAAAGACAAAACTGAACTGTTTTTTTTCAGGTCCTAATTTCCTTCACAATTCTAGACATTTTCTTGGATATAATAACATGCAAGATTTGTAAAAATCAGTACTACCTTTTCTTTGTTTACATTTTTGTGTATGCTATGTTTTGTTTTCTCTTTTTTTTTTTTGGCAGAGTTCCATGCTGTCTGTGCCTAGCTCCAGGAGCAAGAAAATTAAGAACTCACTCTTCTTTTTTCTTTATCAACTCCAAACCTGCTAAGGAGAGCAACAAATTGCCCGAAGCTGGTTCCCAAAGACCCCAGGCATTCTGTCAAACCTCGCTTGGATGACCATCTCGAATGTTTAACATTTTATTACTATCAATATATGCATTCACGTGGGAACAACAATTTGACTTGCTTTCTGAATCCCTGACCTTAAGTGAAGAATTTCAAAATAGAGGACTTCACAAATATTATCATTTAAGGCCTCCTTGCTTTAAACATTGCGCAGTTATTCTTGTTTAATCCATCACACTCTGACCTTCTCCATAGGAAAGGGAAACGTAACTCTCCCAGACAGCAGAGAACAAACTGTCATAAAAATGAAACTGTATTTTCTAATAGCTGCAGTTGCGCCGTGCAGCTCTAAGCCAAGCTGTCAGTTCGGCAGCTTCACATTATTAATAGAAAGTACTTACTTTCTAGCTTTGAACATGAAGCGGAGAATACTCTTAGTCTATCAATTTTCCTAACTAGGCGATCCCTGTATTACTCACAGTTACACAAAGAAACTGATGGTACAATTAACCCTGACAATCCAGGGAAGCTGTGGGGATGCTTCCGAGGGCTGGTGGGGGCCCTGAAACAGACACAGCTGGCTCAGTAACCCTTGCTTTGCAACAGAGGACAGTGTTGCCACCTACAGGCAGGGTGAGTTTACTCAAGTTTCAGAAAGGCAGAGAGGAGCAATAGGCTTAAGCATCAGGGGCAAAACCAGTCAATCGCTGGTTGCAAGAAAGTATTAAAAATACCCTGAGCTTAGCTGGGGGCGATGGCAGATGCCTGTAATCCGAATACTTGGTTCAAGGCCAGCCTCAGTAATGTAGGGAGATGCTGTTTCAAAATAATAAAAAGGACTGGAGGTGTAGCTCATAGCTCAAAGGTAGAATGCCCCTAAATTCAATCCCCAGTATAAAAAAAAAGAAAAAGAAAACAAACAAACTGATCTTTCAAGATATTGTCATTAAGTATATAGTGTCCTCACCTCGATGTACCACAGATCTTTTGAAATTAGTCCTCCTAATTATAGTTATGTATCATTTGACCCAAATCTCCCTATCTCCCCCCTCCCATCTAGGAACTCCAGCCTCTGGTCTCTCTCTCTCTCTCTCTCTCTCTCTCTCTCTCTCTCTCTTCCTTCCTTCCTTCCTCCTTCCCTCCCATCCTCCCTCCCTCCCTCCCTCTTTCTCTCTCTCTCTTTCTCTTTCTTTGACTTTCATTGGTGCATTATAGTCTCACATCAAAATGTAGTTCATAGTGATAGTGACACACATGCACACAGCACTTTGTGAGTTTTTCCCTGGCTCGCCCCCCTCTCCCCCTTCCCCAAAGAAGATATTAAGATTGACATTAGTATCCTCACTTGTGTACATGATGTCAGCGGAAGTGTTTCTTTCATTGATTCTCCCTCTCTCCCCCTCCCCCGCTCCCCCAAACCACCTCCCTGGTTCCATTGGGGTTTCTCCTCCATTATCTAAAGTCCCTCTTATATCCCAGTTGCTCCCTAGCATTCACATATGAGAAGAAACATACGACCCTTCACTTGCTGTGACTGACTAATCTCACTTAATGTCATATTCTCCAGGTCCATCCATTTTCCTGCAAATGACATAATTTTGCTCTTTATTGCTGAGTGGAATTCCATATTGTGTATACCCCATGATTTTGTAACCCATTCATCTCTTGATGGACATCTAGTTTGGTTCCATAATTTGGCTATTGTGAACTGTGCTGCTATAAACATGGATATGAGTATATTACTAAAATATTCTGATTTCAGTCCCTTTGGATAGATACTCAGGAGTGGTATAGCTGGATCATAGGATGGATCCATTCCCAATTTTCTGAGGAATCTCCACATAGGCTGCACTAATTTGCAATCCTACCAAAAGGATTGAACCCAGGGGCGTTCTACTTCTGAACTACACACTCCTAGCCCTATTTTTTTATTTTAAAACAGGAGCCGGGCATGGTGGCGCATGCTTGTAATCCCTGTACTTTGGGAGGCAGAGACCGGAGTATCTGGGTTCGCGGCCAGCCTCGGCTCTCACTCTCTCTCTCCCTGTCTCTCTCTCTCTCTCTCTCTCTCTCTCTCTTTCTCCTTAGTGAGGCCCTCCGCAACTTCGTGAGACCCGGTCTCAAAATAAAGCATAAAAAAATAGGGCCAGGGGCGTAGTGCGGAGGTAGAACGCCCCTGAATTCAATCCCCAGTACTGCATAAATAAATAAATAAATAAATAAATAAATAATAAATAAATAAATAAAATAAAAAATAAAACAGGATCTCATTAAGTTGCTGAGGGTCTCTCTAAGTTGCTGAGGTTAGGCTTAAACATGCTATCCTCCTATCTCAGACTCCCAAGTACCAGGATTACAGGCATGTGCCACCATGCCTGGCTCCATTCTATTTTTTGTTTCCAAGAGATTAATTCATTTATTTGTTTACTTGTTTATCTACTTATTCGATAGGGCTCAAGATGGAGCCCAAGGCCTTAAGCATACTAGGCAAGGACTTTAGCCCCAAGCTACATCCCCAGCCCTCAGCATTTTTAGATTCCACATATGTGTGAAATCATGCTCACCACAAAAAATAATTCTGTGAGATGATATATTTGTTAATTAGCTAGATCTAATCGCTCCACAATGTATATGTTCTTCGAAACTTTGTATTGTACATGACTGAGAATTTGATCCTTTCTGAGAAGGACCTATTACGTTGGCTTTTGTCATAATTTCATTTCTATTCTTCAAAAAGATACATCATGCATGCATTTCAGAATAAGATATTTAGTTTTGCCTGCTTTGAAAATTCTTTGAAATCCTCTTCTATGTATTATTTGGTGGCATGCATCTTTTGCTCAACATATATTTATGAGGCAAATTCCTATTGTTGCAAGTAGCCATAACTTATTTATTGGTTTACACTGTTCTAAAGTATGCCATTGTTTGTATGTGTCAGTGTTTCTATTCTTTTATTTATATGCATTTTTTTCTGGAAATTTTGAGTATTTTCAAGTAAAGTTGATATAAAAATACATGGACATATGTTCTGAGAAATATATGTATAAGTTAGGGGGAAAATGTGGGTATTTACTTTAGACTATTATTTTTTAAATCGATATCAATTTTTGCTTCTTCCTGTAGTATACAAAATAATACTTTTGTACATCGATTTGTCTAAAATGATTTTGACATCTATTAAATTTTGTATCTTGCATACCTTATCAAAGAAATTTCTCTAAGCTCATCTGTCTTACATAAATACTAATATGTGTATTCATATATGATGAATATTGTCTATTCAATAGGCATACATTGTATATTGATGCTTCAGATTTAAACAAATCTTTGTAAATAGATTAGGCACCCATTGATAGGGAGATGTCTAAATAAACTGGTATGTCCAAGGGTTAAGGGAATGATGTAAAGTAAGTTGTGTTGAGTCATTAAGATATAAAACCCATATTAAATTGAAAAGTAAAAATGTATTGCTGTTAAAATCTATATACAGTACATACAGTATTAGATCATTAAGTCAGATGCACATGCATCAGAGATCTTCTGCAAATTTAGCTAGTAATTTTAGTAATAAAGGTTATTGAAAGACACAGGTGCACATGTAGAACAGGTGAGGTCCAGCCACACTATGAAGTTTCCTAGGCCTTTCTTCCTATACCAGATGTGCTTTGGCCAAGGATACAGATGATGTTTCTAAGTGAATTGTGCAGTCACCTCAACTTACCCAAATGTGATACTTAAATCAAGAAATATCTGATTTTGTCCTCAGATGGTCCAGGAAACTATTTCCCAGAAGCCAAAAGATTTTCTTTTACTTACTTTAAACAATCTTAGAAAAAAACAGAACATATATCCTACTAAAATATTCTGTAGGTAAGAAACTCCTATTGGTAAATCATTGGTTTACTTGCTAGAAGTTCTGCCAGTATTGTTTACAAAGAGACTGCCTTCTTTGTCTCCAGCATGCTTCTTATTAAAGGGATTGAGTGCATTACAGCTTATCCCTTTATTTTGCAGATGGTTCATAAGTAAAATGTGTGAAAACACACATGTTCAATTGTTTTAGAAAATATCTGGAAGTATACAAATCACAGTGATATTAATGGTTAAGGATGAACATTTGCAATTGTTTGATTTTTTCAAGAATAATACATTTCAGTATTACTTACATAATTAAAAATTCATTTAATATAACTTCACACATGATAACTATGTTGTATGTTCATAGAACATTGCTCTTACTGTAAGAAAGATACACAGCAGTATCTATAGGTGATACAGGTTACAAACTGCAATCTTAGAGACTGAGTCTGTCTTGCCACCTGCATTTGGACAGCCTGCAAGCTAAGAATGTTTTTTGTGTTTTTAAATGGTTTTCAAATCAGTAGAAAAATTATATTCCATGACACATGCAATTATATAAAACTTAGCCTATGTCCATGAATAAAGTTTCATTATATCATAGCCACAGCTATTTGTGTACACATTATCTGTGGCTACTTTTGTGCTACAACAGAGTTTAATAGTTGAGATAGAGACTAATACATGGTTCAAAAAGCCTAAAACACTTATACTCTCTCTCTTGTAGAAGAAATAATTGTCCAATTGCTATTCAATCAGTGATGTTTTCAACTGATCTTTCACAATTTATAAGCACACACATATAAATTGAGTTACAGGAATAGGAATATTCATTTTATTATCCTTGTAACTTTTCATGGAATTTGAGATATTTTTTCTAAATTATAGTTAGGGAGTGTGTGTGTGCCCAGGGGCATTCTACCTCTGAGATACACCCCAGTCCTATTTTATTATTTTTTTACTTTTGAAACAGGGTCTCATCAAGTTACTACGCACTGGACTTAAACCTATGAGCCTTCTGTCTCAGCCTCCCACGTACTGGGATTACAGGCATATACCACTGCATCCAGCTGTTGGAGGAAATTTTTACAACTGATAAATTGCTAGATAACATAGTCTTGCTCATATTATATAACTTTTGGTGTTGATGCAGTCAATCATAACATTTTATGAAGGGCTCTCTCTGTAGAAAATAATTACTTGAACCAGAAGTTAGTTAAACGAAGGCAGAGAATAGTACAAAATATAAAATGAAATAGAATGAAGAGTTTATTGCCATAAAAGGGTTTTTGTAGTGAAGTCTCTGAAATGATTTAGAAAGGAACAATATATTTTTTGCACCTTCCAGATTCATTTTAATTCTTGTTCCTGTTACACTGGTGTACCAAACGATTTTTGCAACCATTTTGCTTCACTAACTTTTAACAAATTTACCTATATAGACTCCCCGTATCATTTGACTGAAATTTAATTTGTCTAAATATAAGAACTATTATACACATGTTAGGTTTTCTCTACCCCCCCCTCCCAATTGGGAATGTAGAAAGTCATTATTCCTCAGATAAATTGAGTTAGAAAGCCAATGGAAACTTAGCTAATACAAAGATGACTAAATTCTATATATCAAAATCTCTCAGAGATTATGGAAAATGAATGAAAACATAAGAGAATGCAGGTTTGAATATAAAAATTATTAAACCACAAAATTTAAGAAGGCAGGAAATAGATTCTTTAGCCTGCATATTCTAACTAATAGTTATTTTAGCACCATGCGCATGACACATTCCTTTGAGTACTTATTGGATAAAATGTAGAATGGCATCGTGGAATAAACTGAGGAGAGAGAGAAAATAAATGGAGGAAAATAAGTGTAAAAAGTGAGATCAATTTAATTGACACAGTAAATTTAAGTGGGCCATTTGAAAAGTGAGCTGAAAAAAAAAAGTATTTTTAATGGATACAAATGCATCTCTTTTGCTTTATGAAGCTTATCTATTCCAGCAATACTTGAGGAAAGGTAACTTTCTACTCTTGCTTTTGTGTTTCTGCAAAACTCTGATAATTTTGGCTTTTGATGACCTTTGTAGGCTAATTCCTGTTTTAGAATGCTAAGGATGAATGACTCTCAATGCCTCCTTGTTACCAATATATTTTATCCCATCTACCAGGGGAAATAAATTTTTACCTTCAACCCAGGAGAACAGTGAAATAAACTTCCATTTATTTCCAATCTAAACATATTTGATAAAACAGGCAGAGGAATTTTTATCAGCTGTGTTATTTATATTTTCATGCCTAGTGTTCCAGAGTTCAAAGTTTCCACATATCTTCATACATCAAAAGGTTTAAATTTTTTCCTAACATATAAAGTATTATTTTAAATGTTTTAAACCCATTTTTATAATACTTTTATTCTTATGCTCCCAGGATCCCTTGCTTTTATTTCCTTTCTCTACAAATGATCTAAGAATGAATTAACTGATATACTAAGAAAAGTTAACATGAAGATCTCAGTAACAGGGAGGCTATAATTCCAATGACCTAAAGCTGTAGTTATCCTCTATTTACATATGGTTGAAAAATGTAGCTATCAATGTTAATAACTCTTCTCCTGAGACCTTGATGGCTACCTAATGATATTTTTTAAGGACTAAGAAAATTTCTATTTAGAGGAATGGAAAGAAAACGTATTAAAGCCATATATTTTCCTTTTTAGTATTCTGAGCCTGATTCATTTCAGCTACGTTATTCTTTCTGTAATTAAAATAATCTAGTTAATAATGTTTATTCTAAGAAGTGGTGTGAGAGTAAATGAGATAAGAGATATGATAGTTGTTCAATAGTCATTGGATAAATGTGTTCTGGTTTCTGTATTTCAGTGTACTTACCAGATATGTTCTTATTAAATATTTTAGGGTACATAGTGATTCTTATATTTCTTCTTTAGACTTGGTATAGTATAGAGCTTAGCATACAATAAAACTCTGATATAATCTTTTTGATTTATTAATCCTAGGTGGAAATATATTACCTGCTTCCCTCTCTTTCATAAATTATATTTGGTTCATGGTGTTTACAATAGCACATGTTTGCCTCTTTCTTTTCCTGTTTTTAACTACTCTAATTCCCACTGTAGAAATTCTCATAGAATTTCTTGTTCCCTAGTATCAAGAAATAGTCCTTGAGGGACTGTTTCTATTACAATGACAACCCTGGTTTTTACCACTCTGTTCTAGAATCCTAACCTAGACTAGGTTATTGGGGTGAGACAGGGAATTCCAAATTCTTGTTTTTTTTTATGTTTTTATTGGTGCATTGTAGTCTCACATCACAATGAGTATCAGTTTGGTGTTAACATACATGCACACAACTCTTGGTGTCCCTCCCCCCCCCCCCCCCCCCCCCCCCCCCCCCCCCCCCCCCCCCCCC
>PVJS01051048.1:0-14104 GCA_004027185.1 Glis glis | reverse complement strand
GGGGTGTAGCTTAGAGGTTGAATGACCCTGGGTTCAATCTCTAGTAACACACACACACACACACACACACACACACACACACACAATTAGTGTATAAGTTAAGACTATTAATGCCTAACTTAGTTCCAAAATGGCCTTAGATGACATGTGACTCTGATGATGACTTTTACCCATCCCTCTGAAGGTGCTTCCTGAATTTTGTCCTGGGGCTTTTGTGTCACTTGTTAAGCTCTCCTGACACAAATCCAAAGGAAGTCATTCACTGGAGAGTACAAATTCTCCCGAATTGTGCCAAAGAAAATTATTCATTGCCATCTATGGAAAGCCTAAATCACATTTCCGGGAGGGCCAGGGATCTGCCAGTTCACTGGGTTTTGTTGGCTTTGATTTTATTTCCCCAGTAATCACCTGTTTTAACCAAAAGACTTTGAAGTTCCAAGGGAGTCTCTTTATCATTTGAGATCTCCTTAAGAAAGGGAGTTTGTTTTTTTGATTTAAAAAACAAACCTCAGGTACGAAAAGGTGTTTTGAGAGAGTCATACTATTAATTTTTCTGTGCTTTTGTTTGAAACACTTGTATTATGGGCTATTTAGTTAAGAACCAATGTTAGGAAAAGTTGTTCTGTTTAGTTACTTCTAGTTCTGTATTGCCTAATGCAGTAGTTATTAACCATTTGTTTAAATTTAAGCTAATTAATTGTAAATAAAGTTAAACACTCAGTTCCTTAGTTGCCAGAGTTCAGGTAGCCAATAACTGTAAGTAGCTAGTGGCTACCTCATCGGACAAGCACACATATGGAATATTTCTATCAATGCAGAAAATTCTGTTTGGCAGCATTGATATGGTGTCTCTCCTTAACCAAACTTAAGTCAGGCTCCTCTGAGCCCTCTTCTCCACTAGGCCTGGAGCTCGGGCTCTGTCTTGGGCATTCTTAGTCAGGTTTTAGTAGGAATCCTGCTGGTTCATCTTAGTAAGGATCCCCCACTCTTAGTCTGTGATCAAATCCCCTCACTCCTCATCTTTGATATCTTATCATTCTGGCCTGCCTCCAGCAAGAATCCTGTGAAGTCAGTTTAGGCAGAATCCCCCTTACTGCTAATGTTTCTTCTTCGGAATTTTTCATCCATTGAGCCCCATTCATTCTGCTCTTGGCTATACATGCCCTCTTGTTCTTGTATTTGGAGTTATGGCTAACCTCTCCACTACTTCAAAATACCCAGTCTCTCTGGTATAGTCTTCCCAATCATCTTTATCAAGTATCATGAATATTTTTTCTCTAATGATATTATGCAAACTTTTTAAAGGTCACAAAATAATCAAGTATTTTAGCTTTTAATTTTAGAAATTCCTTATGGCCTAAGGTGAGAAAAGGATTAACTAGATATTTACTAGTCAACATGTATTTATTGAGATAAAACAATTTCCCAAGATGTTATCATAGTTATGATATATTCTTGGAGTTTTTGAGCCCCTGTCTCCTACTAGAGAGATGATGTTATGACCCAGGAAGGCTCCCAGGGAAACAGAGCATCTTGGAAGCCTTGGGCATTGCCAAAGAAAGGGAGTCTTAAGTCACCTCACATGTTATCGCTTGCGACAGGTAAGTATATAATGACAATTTATTTTGGTGCTTTTTTATTTTGAAACAGGGTCTTGCTAAGTTGCTGAGGGCTGTGCACCACCATGCCCAGCTAAATTAACTCTTCATAAATTATCTTCACTATGGTCCTACCCTTTTGATTTACCTGGCATTTTCCCAAGGTGACCTTGTTTGAGAGGTGCCTGAGCTTTCCTTTTTTTTTTTTTTTTTTTTTTTGCGGTGCCGGGGATTGAACCCAGGGGCGTTCTACCTCCGCGCTACACCCCTGGCCCTATTTTTTATACTTTATTTTGAAACCGGGTCTCACGAAGTTGTGGAGGGCCTCACTAAGTAGAGAGAGAGAGAGAGAGAGAGAGAGAGAGAGAGAGAGCTGAGGCTGGCCGCGAACCCGGATCTTCTGGTGTCCGCCTCTCAAAGTACTTGGGATTACAAGCGTGCGCCACCACGCCCGGCTCCTTTTTTCTTGATTTAATAGTACAGAAAAAAAAAATAAACACATATCCTATTGAAAACTGCAAGTGATGAGTGTGCAGCAAGGACCACAGTGTTATGGGTGGCTGGAGAGACAGGGAAAAGACCAAGAAGAAAGTGTGAAATTATTTGTATTGTAAGGAAGTTCAGGTTTGATCATTGAGTCTGCCGAAACAAACCGACAATAGGTAGATCAACAGGAGAAAGGAGCCAAATGACTGGGGCTTAACTACCCTCTTCATATGAGGAGAAAAATGAGGAATGTCGGCTATTTAGAGGAGCAGCATAGGATCTCCTGGGAAATGAATGAACCCAAGAAACAGAAATTAGCTTGTAAATTATTCCCTTTGGAATTGGAAAGAACCCGAGAGACTGACAATATTCTGTGACAAAGTCTGTCCAGGTGTGGTTATGTTCCTCAATCTTCTTTCCTGAGAGAGTGAAATTTCAGAGACGGGATGCAAGGCAAGTGTGTTCTCTTTGGCAGTTTCATCTTAGGGCAGATAAAGGAATATCAGAGTAGAGTGTGTTCCAGCACCAGCTGCTGTCCAAGGGCCTGTAATTTCAAGTACACAGCATTACAAGGCATCATGTTTGGGGCATTTTCTGAGCCCCAGCAGTATCAGATGTTGCCGTTACAGAATTAAGCCTCTTTTGCAGTTCTTTGGTTTCCTTCCTCTTTTACAGTTTCCTTGGTTCTGGCCCATTGGTTTTAACAGACATCTCAATTTAATAACAGCCTTTTGGGGAGCACAAAAATTTTAGAAGAAAAAACCGTACACTTCTTTAAAAAGAAGTGTATTGCCTGTTCAGTAGGCAAAATTTTAAATCTAAGCCCTCTTAGCACTCTTCTGAGTCACTTTGGCCATTACGATTCTTTTAAAATAAATTTTCTTCTCCTCCCCCTCTCCTTCCCCTCCTCCTCCTCCTTCTCCTCCTCCTCCTCCTCCTCCTCCTCCACCTCCTCCTCTTTCTTCTTTGGTACTAGGGATCGAACCCAGTGGCATTCTACCTCAGAGTTACACCCCTAGCCCTTTTTATTGTGAAATGGGGTCTCGCTAAATTGCTGAGGCTGGCCTCAAACATGCTATCCTCCTGTCTCAGCCTCCCAAGTACTGGGATTATAGGTGTGTGCCACCATACTCAGCTCATAATGCATTTTCCGACTAAAACCTTTTAAGCACTTTTTTGATTGAGGTAGTCTTAAGGCATTTCAAAGAATATTGTAATATTCTCTATATTTCCACTTGATTATTTGGGTAGTCTACCTCCACACACTTAGCTAGATACCTATGATTACACTAGTAATTTCAAAACTTGTCAGAAGTTTTTGACAACTTAGCACCCAGCAGTAGTCTTTGGCATCTTATCCATGGATCTTTCACTTTCCCCAGCTTTGAAAAGGACAGGATTCATCCTGAGAGATTTGGCACATTCTTCTGCATTTAACTGTACTGCATGGCATCTAACACAGTTCTTTTGTATATCATAAGGACAAAAAATTTATCAACTTGCACAGATTTATCTATTTGTGCACATCTCCTATTCTTGAGTCCTTTATAAAGCATTTGTTGCCTTACAAGAAAATCAGTTGGTTCAGTTTTTTTGGGAGGGGGTTGGGGGAAGGAGTAGTACTAGGGATTGAATCCAGTGGAGTTTTACCACTGAGCTACATCCCTAGCCCTTTTTATTTTTTATTTTGAAGCAGGGCCTCCCTAAGTTGCTGAGGCTGGCCTCAAACTTGTGATCCTCCTGTCTTGGCCTCTCAAGTATTGGGATTACAGGCCTGTGCCACCATACCCAGTTAGCTGGTTCATTTTTGAGTGATGAATATTTGCATCACTTACAGTAAGTACATTTTTATCGTCTGGTGCCCTTTCTGTTCTCTTCTGCATACTCAGAATGTCCTGTTGAGGACAGGTCCAGATCTGAGTTTAAGGAAAACCTCAACTGTAGGAGGCAGCACCGATGGGAATAACGGAGGGAACAAGGATTAACAAGTAAACTGAGTTCACACTTGCCCAGGCTGGGACACCTGCACAGGAAATGACAGCTACACCACAGCTCGCCTGTCTGCCTGAGGACCAGCTGGTTCCTTTGGACAGTGATTGTAAGATTTATTCCAATTTCAGAAAAGTTCAAACTGAGGGAGAGGAGGAACACAATACATGGCACAAAAAGGAAATTTGCTAAATTACAGATTGCTAAAATACACATTTTTTTCACAAGGTGGTGACTTTTTTCTTTTCTTTCTTTTTTTTTTTTTTTTTTTGGACGAGTTCTTTCACAGTTTCGTTGCTGCTGATCTAACTTAAGCCTTTCCCTTAGAAAATCAGGAGACAGAGGCCTGGAGACTTCAACTTGCTCTGGATTTCTGGATTTTCTCAGGTGGCTAGAACTAACCCAAGTCAGAACAGTGGTTTCCTAACACTAAGTTTTCCAAATGCTCCTGATGCAGTTTTCACCAGTCTGTGGCAAAATGAAAAGAAAAAATAAAAAGAGAGAGAGAGAGAGAGTGTGTTGAAATGTCAAATGAAGTAACTTTAAAGGACATATTCATTCTTTCATGTGATGGTAAGAGACATTGTTTTGGAGGGGTTGTTGTTATTTGTCCCCCCCACACACACACACACTCCAATGTATATATATTATAAAATAAAAATTTAACAACTCTGTGTTGGTTCCTTCAATTAAAAGAATTACGAGTGCTGGGTATGGTGGTGGCACACGCCTGTAATCCCAGTATTTGGAGGCTGTGGCAGGAGGATGGCAGGTTCAAGGCCAGCCTTAGCAACTTAGTGAGATCATCAGCAACTTAGCAAAACCCTGTTTCAAAATAAAAAGGGTTGGGAGTTTCACTCAGAGGTAAAATGCCTCTGGGTTCAATCCCCAGTATCAAAAAAAAAAAAAAAAAAAGAATTAGCAGCTACAGGACAGTGTCCTTTGCATTAATTCTTTTCCTCATTTTATTTATTCATTTATTTACTTACTTATTTTGCTAGAAAAAGAACATATTTTTTCTCCACTTAATACTTATGAAGCCATTTTTTTAAATTTGAGATAATTGGGTTGTCAAAAAAATCAATAAGATGCATTTATGAATAACTGATCTACTTTTTTTTTTTTGCAATACTGGGGATGATGAACCCAGGGCCTCATGAATGCTAGGCAAGCATTCTACTACTGAGCTACATCCCCAGCCTCAATATTACAAATAAGATTAATTACCAGAGAAGTTCTAAAAATCATTTTTTATAATGCTGGTTTTTGTCTTGTGATTTCTCATACCTCAAATACAAGAAGATTTAGTTCCCTGACCTGCTTTAAAGAAGGATACACACATGGTACAACCTTCCCTAACACTGGCAACAAGGAGGAAAAATGCAAAAATTAAAGGTAGTTTATTAACAGCCCGGCTACTTCGACCTTTTCTACCCCTGCAGCATCATCCGCTCCTATTGTGGTACTGCAGCCCTTTGTGATTTTATATAAAAGCATTTTATCCAGTTGCTTGAAAATAATAAATCTCCACAGTCAGGCTCTGTGAGAGAGTAACTGACTTGAGAATGTGTTGATGGTTAGGACAAGTAGTGAGGCCTGGCCTCTGTACACTGGTGTCAATGCAGCCGAGGCTGTTACCACCTTTGCTGATTGTGCAGGGTGGTCTCCTTGTTGTTAATGCATCTCCTGCCAGCCATTACCTATGCCAGTGCTAGTGACAGACCACATCACTGGGCAGGAAAGCTGGCCTCACACTCAATGAGGAAGCACTCTATCAAAGGGAAGAACAAATGGAAATGAGCTACGACCTCTGGACTCAAGTTAAATTAGCCGCAAGAACTTCGAAGCTGCAGCTGCTCCTGCTGTTCCTCCTAGTGCAGCACCATGTGCCTTTGCATCTGTGCTGTGTTCATTCAACACATACTGATTCGGCACCTGCTATGTGTAATTCAGGAGATGTGTATTCTGAGTAGACTAACATATAGAAAGATGAATGCCTGAATGCCTTCAATTTTTGCCCTCAGAAAGCCTGGGAAAAGAGCAATACATGTTTGGGATTATCTGTAACAGAAGGAAGCAGTGATGTGTATTATTGCAGAGGTAGAGATAAAAATGTGCCAAGATTTCAGAGGAAGGGGGCATTGCTGTTTTAACTGAAGGGGCAGGATGGCATTCCTGAAGGGAATGGAAGCAGAACAGAGGGATGGTTAGGATCTGCACATATGGAACTGGACTGGGGTAATTCCAGAAAGAACTAAAGCTAGCAACAGCAGAGGGAAATTCTGGGCTAGGTTTTGCAAACAGGAGTGTGGCTGGAGTTGTAGGGTTCATGAAGGAGAATAGTGGGAGGAAAGTTATGCTGGGTCACAATGCAAAGAGTTACATTCAAGACAAAATCCGAGCGCGGCATGGTGGCACATGCCTGTAATCCCAGAACTTGGGAGGCTGAAACAGGAGGATTGCGGATTCGAGACCTCAGCAACTTATCAAGACTCTCAGCAATTTAGTTGAGACCCTACCTGTTTCAAAATAAAAAATTAAAAAAGGTCTAGGGGTCTATCTCAGAGGTAAAATACCCGTGGGTTAATCCCCAGTACCATACCCCCCCATCATTCTATGGGAATGATGTGGCGCCGGAGGTTTTCTAAGTGTAGGAATAACCTCGTCAGGTGGTAGTAAGATCTGGATGCTCTTCATATGTTGGATTCAAGAAGGTAGTGACCAAGGATTCTGAAAATGACTGGGGACCACTGTTGTAGTCCTTGAGCACACTGAGGAGACGAACTGCTGTTGTGGCTGTGGGGTGATGGTAAGGAGCGCTGCCAGGGATGCAGTATGTATATGCAGTATAAGTGTTGACAAATTCACTGAACACAAGGGAGAAAGAGACAGAGAGGAGCCGAAGATTGATACTGCAAAAAAAAAAAAAAAAAGTGGGTTTGCTTGATAAGACAAGGGATCCTGCTGGAGTCATCTTGTATTCAAAGTGCCCACAGGTATTGAAGAGTAACTATCTCAAGAGCAATTAATAATGTACATCAGGAATTGATTTAAAAAAAAAAACAGGCCAGGCGTTGTGGCACACGCCTGTAATCCCAGTACTTGGGAGGCTAAGACAGGAGGATCACTGGTTCCAGGCCAGCTTCAGCAATTTAGTGAAACCCTGTTTCTAAATAAATAAGTAAATAAATAAATAAATAGAGCTAGAACTGGAATTTTCCGTTTGGGGAGGAATAATTTGAATAGGGATAATAGTTGCGGTATCTTTGCTTCAAGAGTTCAGTGGTTACCATGGGAAATGAATCACAGAGAAGAGACCAGGACCAGGTCTAAATCCATAGGAACATCTACACAGTCAAGGTAGATCAGGAAAGGGAATCCTACCCTACCTAAACAAGACCTCCAAGCACTCAGACGTGGTCGCTGGCTGCAAAGGTGCAGGGGCCAACAACCAGGCCTGGGATAGGTGAAATCAGAAAGGCAGGACCAGGCTAGCAGAGGGAATTTTGCCTGCAAACTGAAAATTTTGTCTTCAAAAGCAGGAAAGTTTACTTAACTGTGACTAAACATGTATGTCTCTGAAGCAGAATTTTTCCAGTCTTTACTAAAAAGTTTCCTGGCAGGAGCTGTCGCCTCTATTCAATGCCGCAGCTCCTAGTGTCCTAGCAGAAGACGGAATCCGTGCCTGCTGCTCACCACCCTGCAAGAGCCCTCTCCCACAGACATAATGAGTGCTTTTCCCAGGAGTCCTCTAGAATTCTAGCCTAAAGACACATTAGTGATTTCTACATCTCTTTTTCCCCCAGAAAGGGAATCCTGCAGAGTGGCAGGTCCTTCAAACACTGCTTCTTTCTGCATCTGGGCCATCTGGTGTAGACCCGGGATTCCTGGTCTGAGGTCTCTGAATATCCAGGCCAGTGAATAGGATGTTCTGTTATCCATGTGCGTGCATGCATTGACCCTTCGGATTCTTTTTTTTTAATTGGTGCGTTATAATAATACAAAATCGTGGGACTCATTGTGCTCTATTTGGATATGCACATAACATTATTTGGCCATTTTAATTGGCCGGTACCTCTCTATTTCCTCCTCTTTTGCTCTGCCTCCCCTACCCTGCAAATCTCCCTTCTATTTTCATTAAAATCCCCTTTTTGCCCTTTTTTCCTATCTCTAGCTTCCACTTAAAATGATAAGAACCACTGTAATAGATTGTACACTCTTGCACAATGATGTGAGTTCCCTGAGGAGAAGAGCCTGTCCTTATATATTTCATATCTTTATGCTACCTCTGATCTTGGCTGAATTAATGGATAATGGTACTACATTCAGTGGGCCAAGAGGAATGATAAAATGCTCATTTTTGCTTGATAGCCTTTGGTTTGACTTAGCAAATATACCTAGGAAACATTTTCTCATAATAATGTCCACTATTGGTATAACTTGTAGCTTAAAATGAGTAGTTCACACATACATTCTCTCATTTATTTCTTTAAGAGTTTTGTAGTGCAGTGGCTATGGACAGTGTAGAGGTTCCTCAGAAGACTGGGAATGAAACTACCAAATGATCCAGCTATACCACTCCTGGATATAGGAGGAATTGAAGTCAGAATATTACAGTGATACATGCATATCCATGTTTATAGCAGCACAATTCACAATAGCCAAATTATGGAACCAGCCTAGATGTCCATCATCAGATGAATAGATTATGAAACTATGGGATACACACACAACAGAATTCCACTCAGCAATAAAGAACAACAAAATTATGTCATTTGCAGGAAAATGGATGAAACCTGAGAATATGCTGAGATTAGCCAGTCACAGAAAGTGAAAGGTCGTATGCTTTCACTCATATGTGGAAGCTAGGGAGAAACTGGGATACAAGAGGGACTCTAGATAAGGAGAAGAAATCCCAGTGGAGCAATGGAAGGGGACTAGGGAAGGGAGGTGTATCTGTGGAGGGAGAGATTTGATGAAGGAAATACTTCCATTGATGCTATGTACATATATGAAATTATCAATGCCAATATCAGTATCATGCACGGGGAAGGGGAGGGAGTCGGGTAGGAGCCAAGAATGAAGCTCACCAAGTACTGCCTGCACATATGTCCCTGTCACTCTGAACTTCATTGTGATATGTGATTACAATGCACCAATAAAAATATATTAAAAATAGTTTTGTGGAGTAGGGATTAGCCCTGTCATTTCACAAAGGAGGAGGCTAAGTCTGAGAGAATGCATGTGATTTGCTGGAGATTAAACAGCGTGATATCAGACCTGGGACTTAAATTCAAGTCTTATTCTCCAAGTCTCATATCCTTCCACCTGTCCAAAGACTGGAGAAGCAGTTTACTCTCATGGTTATGGCCTTGTAAGGGTGACTTGAGCCCCAACCTGAAGTGCTCTAGCACTTCCTGTGTGACACTGGGCAAGTTCTTAACCTAAGATGGCATTTCCATTTATAAAATGGGGCAGCAATAGCCCTTTTTATAGGGTGGTTACAAAGTTTAAATAGGATAATCTTTATAAGTACTCAACAAACATTGCTATTGTTATTTTCTCAAGGTATATTCGTTTGTAAATGAAAATGCCTATAAACATATGATGGGCCTGGCTGTGTTTTTTGGAATGTATTAATTGGCAATAGATTGGTTTTAATTTTTTAATGAATAAAATCTTTTAATAGCCTGAAATATGATACTTTTGTTAAATGCAGTGGTTTCTAAGTAGCTATATTATTGACTGACAGAAACAACTATCACATAGTGAATTTAATTTTTTAGTTTCATTCTAGATAACATTAAATGAAAGTAATGAGGCCCAGGTTTGGGCCTTCACAGGGTAGAAGCTTAGATGGCATATCTGTAGTGTAGTGATTAAGACAGTGGGCTTTTGAACCAGGTGTGGTGGTGCACGCCTATAATTCCAGTACTTGGGAGGCTGAGAGGAGGATTGCAGGTTCAAGGCCAGCCTCGGCAATTTAGCAGGACCCTCAGTAACTTAGCAAGATCTTGTTTATAAAAAATATTAAGGACTGAGAGTATAGCTCGGAGGCAGAATGCCCCTGGGTTCAATCCCTAGTACCAAAAAAAAAAAAAAGACCATGCCTTCTCTCTCCTTTCTTTCTTTCTTTCTTTCTTTCTTTCTTTCTTTCTTTCTTTCTTTCTTTCTTTCCTTCCTTCCTTCCTTCCTTCCTTCCTTCCTTCCTTTCTTTTTCATTCCTTTCTTCCTTTCTTTTTTTTCTTTTTCTGGGGATTGAATCCAGGATCATTCTGCCTCTAGCTACACCCTCAGCTCTATTTTCTATTTTTTATTTTGAAATAGGAGTCTGGCTAAATTGCTGAGGCTGGCCTCAAACTGGTGAGATCCTCTTGTCACAACCTCCCAAGTACTGTGACTACAGGCCTATGCCACCACGCCCATTATCTTCAGTTCCTTTTAGTTTAGAAAACTACCTGCTAAATTTCCATCTGAATTTAGGAAGGGAAAGCGCCATCTGTTCTATTTTCACCTGGTCCTGGAGTTCTCTGGAGTACAAAACAAGAGAGAGTGCCCCAGCAGCTGCAGCCTCCCCGCAGTGGTGAGAGCTCTTAGCCCCTGGCTCCTGTCCCATTGCCATGTGGGGACTGAGCCTGTACTGGAGCGGGCCACTTCCCCTCCCAGGAGCAGCACAGGTTTTAAGAGTCCATACTGACCCATACCTTCATAAGCAAGCCAGAATTATTTAAACCTTCATACAAGAGCAAGAAATGGGGGTTAGGAAGAGAGGCCCTTGGGACTTTTCAGACCAAAAAAAAAAAAAAAAAAGAAAAATGCTTCTAACTCCAAAATGTGAAAGACTTACAAACTGACCAGGCAGTTCTCAGAAGCTGGAATTGCAAATACTACAGGACCGATTAGCATCCTCTGACTTAAGCACTTGTTGGAAATGCACTGCTCTCCCGTTAAATGTGTATGCACCTTCTTGTTAGATTAATGGAGACTGCTAATGCTCAGCCCTAATTAAAATACAATTTTCCCAATGTGTTTGTTCATTGTCACTTTCTGTGTTGTTTTAATGATGAATTTTAAAAATGATCAAGAACGAGTAAGTTTCTTAATTGTTTGAGTAAGCAGTTCTGCTTTCCAGATTCCTCCAGTGACAAAGTGGGAGAATGCAAAGGAAGGAGGGAGTCCTGTCCAGGTGTGTCCAAGAGACAGGGCTTCTGGAACACTGGCATGCTGGGAGAAGAAGGATCATTCAGAAGTGTCTGCCACCAGCACCGCTTTCCTTTCCCAAGAGAAAATGTGGCCTGGATGCTCATCCGTTTGGTTCCAGAACTAGACAAGCCTGATAGCCTGATAGTTAGATAATAACTTTATATTCATTTAAATACAACCACCAAGCTGGACATGGTGGCACACATCTGTAATCCCAGTACTTGGGAGACTAAGATAAGAGTTACAGATTCAAGGCCAGCTTCAGCAATTTAACAAGACCCTCCTTCTTTCAAAAGAAAAAAAATGTTAAAGGCTGGGGGTGGAGCTCAGAGGTAGAATGCCCCTGGGTTCAATTCCCAGTAACACACACACACACACACACACACACAGAGAGAGAGAGAGAGAGAGAGAGAGAGAGAGAGAGAGAGAGTTACCAGATGGTGCAAGCTGCAATCATAACATATACTTGAATATTAAAGGATAGTGTTGTAGCAAGAATTCAGCCGCATTCTCAACTTTGGCAGGAGGTTCCCCCTTGCCCAAAGATTGTCACTGAGAGAAGCTACCTCAAAGACAGCCAGCATGAGAGGAAAACCCAGGGGAGTGGGCTGAGTCTGCTCTGGGTTGTCACCTCCTGTGAGCTCTGCAGCCCAGGCAGAATAAACTGGGCCTTGTGGCAGGTGTGTGTCTGATCATTCTCCATCAATTGGAAACCAAGCTGCAAGGGGGATTCATTTTATAAATTGTAGTGAATGGGTAAACCACATTTTCAAATACCTAACTTTACTAGCTCGTCTCAAGCCCTGGGAATATCTTCTGGTTTTCATTATGGTTGTTATAGACCTGTGTCATCTAATGGAAGCTGGAGTAAGTTGATTCAAAATAATGATTTACCTGTAGAAAAATGGAACTAAATCCTTACCTCTCACCCTGCACAAGAGTCAACTCGAGATGGATCAAAGACCTGGAAGTTAGACCACAGTCTGTGAAATTATTAGAAGGCATAGTTTCAACACTCCAACATATAGGCACAGGTAGAAACTTCCTCAACAGGACCTCCAAAGCACAGGAAATTAAAACAAGAATTAATAAGTGGGATAGCATTAAACTACAAAGCTTCTGCTCATCAAAGGAAATCATCAAGAGCTTAAAGAGAAAGCCTACGGAATGGAGAAGATCTTTGCAAGCTATCCCTCTGACAGAGGTCTAATATCTAGGATATACAAAGAAAAGACTCTACACTAAAAAAACAAATAACGTGATAAAGAAGTGGGCAACTGAAATGAATAGACACTTCATGAAAGAAGAGATACAAATGGCCAATAGATACATGAAAAAATGTTCAACATCATTAGCAATCAGGGAGATGCAAATCAAAACTACTCTAAGATTTCATCTAACCCCAATTAGAATGCAATCATTAAGAAGTCAAACAACAACAAATGTTGGCAAGGAAGTGGGGAAATTGGGACTCTTCCACACTGTTGGTGGGATTGCAAACTAGTTCAACCACTATGAAGATCAGTGTGGAGATTCCTCAGAAAACTGGGAATGAATCCACCATATAATCTGGCTATACCACTACTGGGTATCATACCAAAGGGATTGAAACTAGAAAACTACAGTAATATATGCATACCCATGTTCATAGCAGCACAATTCACAGTGGCCAAATTATGGAACCAACCTAGGTATCCATCAACAAATGAGTGGATTACAAAATTGTGGGAAATATACACACAATGGAATTCTACTCAGTGATAAACAACAAAATAACATCATTTGCAAGAAAATGGAAGAATTTGGAGAACATTATGTTAAGTGAGATCAGCCAATCACAAAAAAAGAAGGGACATATGTTTTCATTAATATGTGCAACCTAGAGAGTAGTGGGAACACACAAGGGACTCTGGTTGATAATGGAGAACCCTCAGTGGGGCAAGGGAAGTGGTACAAGGGAAGGGGAAGGGCAAGAAAGAAGCGAATCAGTGGAATTACTGTCATAAACAATGTGTACATGTGAGAATATACCAACATCATTCTCAGTACTTCATATGGGTGGGGGGAGATGGGGGGGACACTAAGAGTTGTGTGCATGTATGTTAACATCAAATAGATATTCATTGTGATGTGAGACTACAATGCACGAATAAAAGCATGTTAACAAAACAAAACAAAATCATGAAAAAAATAATGTGGTAAGGCTATGAAAATTTAATAAACTATCCTCACCAAACATGACATGTATCAATACTTTTAACTACACAAAGGTGATGACCATGGCTTTCTTGTTCCTGGGAGAATCCTTAGCACTTAGCAGTATTATTTGTACATTTGATTATTAATTGACTTGTTAACAGTAGGACTTTCAGGGCTGGGGTTTAGCTTAGTGGTAGAGCATGTGCTTAGCATGCACCAGGCTCTGGGTTCAATTCTCAGCCCGAAAACCAACAAACAAAAAAGAAACAGAAAGCCCGGCGTGGTGGCGCATGCTTGTAATCCCAGTACTTGGGAGGCTGAGACCGGGGGATCTGGGTTCGTGGCCAGCCTCAGCTACTTAGTGAGGTCCTCCGCAACTTAGTGAGACCTAGTTTCAAAATAAAGAATAAAAAATAGGGCTGGGGGTGTAGCTCGGAGGTAGAATGCCTCTAGGTACAATCCCCAGTACCGCAAAAAAAAAAAAAAAAAGAAACAGAAAAGAAAAGAAGAAGGCTTTCCAACATATATCCTTTAATGGAGCTTTTGTTATAAAAATATTAATACTGGCCGGGCGTGGTGGCGCATGCTTGTAATCCCAGTACTTTGGGAGGCGGAGACTGGAGGATCCA
>PVJS01051047.1:0-14103 GCA_004027185.1 Glis glis | reverse complement strand
GTGGGCGTGTGGGCCCCGCGGGGCTGTCTGTGGCCGCACCCGCGCCGCGCTCCGTGGAACCTGCAGGAATCAGGGGCCAGTGATTAGAGCAAGCCCAGCTCTGGCGGTGTGAAGTGCAGGATGTCACCGTGCTTGCCTAGGGACAGGCCTAGTTCTTGAGGCTAATGACTTCTCACACCGGGGTCACTATAAGCCCAATCGACCCAGGTGTCCTTGAATTTCTTTTGCTGTGGAAGCCCAAACGATGGCTATTGAACTTTCAGTTCCCCAGGCGGTCGAGGTCTCCGCTTACACCCGGAAGGCTTCCCTGACCACCCAGTCCTTCCCCCATCCTTGTGTCCCTCCCACCTGTCCCCCACTAAGTTAGGTATTTCATAACAATGGCATACCTTCTTTATCAGTGCTCTTACCCCACTCCCACGGAAATTACTTTACCAAGTATTTGTCTCTCCTGATTCAGCTGTAGGTTTGGTAAGGGCAAAGACTGTGTAATACCTGCCTGCCTTTGAATTCCCAGCCCCAAGCGCCAGTCGCAGAATAGACGCTCAATAAATATTTGGAAATGAATGAACGCATGATCCGTCTTAAACCATTATGTCTGTTCTAACATGCCGACTTCGCCTAGACGGACTTGGTTTGTTTGATGGTTGCTTATTTTTCCTCATCTGCCTCCTCTTTTCCTTCATGAAATACATTTCCCCCCAAGAAACTATACTTGCAGGAAGGAACATCTGAAGTTGAGCAATTGAGCCGGGAGTGGTGGCTCATGCTTGTAATCCCAGTACTAGGGAGTACAGGAAGATCGCCGGTTCCAGTACAGCCTCATCAACCTAATGAGACCTTGTTTCAAAATAAAAAAAATAAAATAAGGCTGGGGGTGTGGCTTGGAGGTAAAATGCCCCAGGTTCAATCCCCAGTATCAAAAAATAAATAAATAAAATTGAGCAACTGAAAGTGTGACAGAAGGCAGACAAGAAAAGAACTCCAGATGGAACTGGCAAGGAAGCCAGGGGTCAACACAGAAAGGGCCTTTAATCAAATGAAGGATTTTAATGCCGTTTCCAAAGGGGCTGACACAATCAGAATTGACTTTTTTTTTTTTTTTTTTTTTTTGCGGTACTGGGGATGGAACCCAGGGGCATTCTACCTCCGAGCTACACCTCCAGCCCTATTTTTTTATTCTTTATTTTGAAACAGAGTTTCACTAAATTGCGGAGGGCCTCACTAAGTAGCTGAGGCTGGCAGTGAACCCCGATCCTCCTGTCTCAACCTCCCAAGTACTGGGATTACAAGCATGCACCACCATGCCGGGCTAGAATTGACCTTTTAAAAGATCTGGCCGGCTGCATTCACCTGTAATCCTAATACTTGGGAGACTGAGACTGGAGAATCGCAGGTTCAAGGCCAGCCTCAGCAAGTAGTAAGACTCTCAGCAACCTAGCAAGACCTTGTTTTAAAACATAAAAAGGACTGGAGGTGTAGTTTGGAGGTAGAATGCCCCTAGGTTTAATCCCCAGTACCTCTTCCCCCCAAAAAAAAATCACTCCGGCTATAATTAGAAAAATGGATAGGAGAAGGATAATATTACTTAGATTTATCTAGAATCAACCATCAAAGATATTTTGTTTCTATGAAATATCCTCATGATTGTATCTGAGAAGCATTTTCTACTCGTCCCCTCTGCCACCTCCCTCAGAGCCTTTACACGTTCATGAGCACTTTGAGAACGAGGAAGGGACTGCATTTTGAGGAGGCTTCTTCTATTGTCCATTCTGAATTTTTCCTCATAATGGATTGAACTCTGTCTCTCTCCACCTACAATTAATTGTTTCTGATCCACTTCATACAGCATGCACCTAATACCTATTCCCTGTCAAACATCTTCATGTATATGAAGAAAACCATGTAATCTTTCTTTAAGCTTTCAGTTTTCTTCTCTCTTCACTATACCCAATCCTTTCCACCATAGTTCAGATTATATGTATCCCAGAGCATTTAATAGTGTGATCATCTTGGAACCTATATGCAGCACTTTGCATTCATCACTGAATTAGAACAATAAAATATATTATTGTAAAATAAAAAATGTTTAAAGTCAAAAATGATTGTTCAGGTTTAACTTACATTTGAGATTTAAGAAGTGTAAAAATTTTCATGGAGCTGGGAGTGGTGGTGCACACCTGTAATCCCAGTACTTGGGAGACAGACAGGAGGATCACAAGTTGGAGACCAGCCTCACCAACTTAGTGAGACTCTCAGCAACCTAGTGAGACCTTGTTTGAAAATAAAAAATGAGGCCGAGCGTGGTGGCGCATGCTTGTAATCCCAGTGCTTGGGAAGCTGAGACCGGAGGATCCAGGTTCGCAGCCAGCTTCAGCTACTTAGTGAGGCTCTCCGCAATATTGTGAGACCATGTTTCCAAATAAAGAATAAAAAATAGGGCCAGGGGTGTAGCTTGGAGGTAGAATGCCCCTGGGTTCCATCCCCAGTACCGCAATAAATAAAAAATAAATAAATAAATAAATAAATAAATAAATAAAATGAAAAAAGGGCTGGAGGTGTATCTCCGAGGTAGAATGCCCCTGCGTTCAATCCCCAGTATGATTTTGAGATGGGGAAATTATCAGGGTGACTGAAATGCAATCACAAATATCCTTCTAAGAGAGAGGCAGGAGATCCTACACACCCAGAAGAGAAGGCAATGTGCCCATAGAGGCAGAGATTGGCGTGACATAGCCACAGGCTGAGGAGTCCTGACAAGCACGAGAAGCTGAGAGACACACAGAGCCCCTAGAGCCTCTCTAAGGAGTGCAGCTATACCAACATACTGGCTCTGGACTCCTGGCCTCCAGAACAAGAAAAGGATAGATGTGTATTCTTTTAAGCTCCCACTTTAATTTTTATTTATTTATTTATTTATTTATTTATTTTGTGGTACTGGAGATTGAACCCAGGGGCTTCTACCTCCAAGCTACACCTCCAGCTCCATTTTTAATTCTTTATTTTGAAACCGGGTCTCATGAAGTTACGGAGGGCCTCACTAGCTGAGGCTGGCCGCGAACCCGGATCCTCCGGTCTCAGCCTCCCAAGTACTGGGATGACAAGCATGCTCCACCAAGCCCAGCAAGCTCCCACTTTTATAATACTTTGTTACAGCAGTCATATGAAGTTAATACATAAGCATGTTGCAAGAAAACATGTGATCTATATTAGTCTAAGCATGGAAAGAAATACCAGTCAATTCTAGGATAGGTTCTGTGCTCTTTAGAACTTAGTCTTGGAGTCAGCAATGATTGGTCTGCATAAACTTGATAGGGAACACCACAAAGAACTAGAACTCCAGTTCCTCAGATAAGAAGAGCTGTAAAGATATGAGGACTCTTGATGGAGTAGATAACTCAAATAGATTCTTGACAGGAAAGGACTGAGGCATGTGAGGGTGCAAATTCATGCAGTTCCTCTCTCTCACACGCACACAAAGTATAATTATACAGGTAAAATCAAGTGAACAATGAACATGTAGCACAGTACCAAGTGGGAAAAATGGAACCGGGTGTGGTGGCGCATGCTTGTAATCCCAGTACTTGGGAGGCTGAGACAGGAGGATCACTGACAAGGACAGCCTCAGCAAGTAGTGAAACTCTCATCAATTTAGCAAGACTCTGTTTCAAAACAAAAAATAAAAATGGCTGGAGGTGTAGCTTGGAGATAGAATGCCCCTGGGTACAAACCCCAGTACCACACACACACACACACACACACAAAAAAAAGTGTGTGGTGGTGGTGGGGGGTTGTCATGGAAAGTAATATGCAACTCTAATAGTTTTATTTATTTATTATTTATTTATTTATATTTTTGTGGTACTGGGGATTGAATCCAGGGGTGTTCTACCTCTGAGCTACATGCCCAGCTCTATTTATTTATTTACTTATATATTCATTCATTTATTTATTTATTTATTTATTTATTTATTTAAACAGGATCTTGCTAGATTGCTGAGAGCCTTGCTGTGCTGCTGAAGGTGTCCTCAAACCTGCGATCCTCCCATCTCAGCCTCCCAAATACTGGGATGGGATTACAGGCGTGCGCCACCATGCCAGCTTAATAGTTTCTGTAATAGGGAAAGAACTGGTAATTATAAAAAGTTGAGTTTATGGACCATTTTAATGTATCAAGTCCTGCTTTTTGAATGGCTCTTCCTTTCTCTCCCTCTTTTTACACTATTTTTGTGTATTAAGACCAATCTCAGCCGGGCGTGGTGGCGCACGCTTGTAATCCCAGTACTTGGGAGGCGGAGACCAGAGGATCCGGGCTTGAGGCCAGCCTCAGCTACTTAGTGAGGCCCTCTGCAACTTCATGAGACCCGGTTTCAAAGTAAAGGATAAAAAGTAGGGCCGGGGGTGTAGCGCGGAGGTAGAACGCCCTTGGGTTCAATCCCCGGTACTGCAAAAAAAAAGACCAATCTCAGGCTGAGATGTAGCTTAGTGGTACAGTGCTTGCCTACCATGCTCCAGGCCCTAGATTCAATCACCAGCATAACCAAAAAAAAAAAAAAAAAACAACCTTTTTGTCTCCAGTGTGACTGTCCAGGGATTTCAATTGTTAAATTTTGATGGAATGCCTAGAGTTGAGAAATCTGATGTTATTCTTATTTTGCATTTGGGAATGGGGAAGAGTGTTGGCAGCCTTTATACATCTCTAGTTCATTAATTCTTCGTTTACACATTCACCATTGAAAAATGTTTACTCATGTTTTACTATATGCCAGTCACTGTGCTACAAGTGTCACCCAATCAAACATGGTCTCTGTCCTCAAGGAGTTTACAATCTAATAAGAACCACAGATGATTCAAAAGGTTACAATGAAGTACAGTAAATGATACATACCATAGAACACGTACATGGAACTATGGAACCACATAGAAGTAGCAACCAAACCAACTATTTCAGGAGAACGTAAGCCAGAGCAAATGAACACTCTCTCTAGCCTCAATTTTCTTAACATGTCAGCAGATTTGCCTCAGCTGCCCGTTCTGTCTTGCATGCCACATGGTCCCCCCTGCTGGCTTCCAGGTGATCACAATCTTTTTCTTTTCTCCCATTTCTTTGGCTGCTTCCTTTTCATCTCTGTACTGGCTTCTCCACCAGTTCTCAACTTCTACATGTGGAGACTCAGATCTCTGGTCTCTCCAATAAAATTCTTGTTCTGAGTGATCACATCTAGTCCCGTGGTATAAAATATCCTGTATGTGTTAATAACTCCCAAATTAATGTCTGTTTACTCCTAATCTCTCCCCTGAGCACCAGATGTATAAAGGTAGCTGCCCACTTAACATCTTCATTTAGGTGTTAAATACATAGTCAAACATGATAATGTTTAATGTGCATCTCTCCATTTCCTTCCAAAAGCTGTTTCTCTGGTTTTTCTCACCTCAGTAAACAGCTCTATTATAAGCACATTTGCTGAAGATAAAACCTAGCTAATGTTTCTTTTTTTTTTTTTTTTGGTGGTACCGAGATTGAACCCAGAGGCATTCTACCTCTGAGCTACAGCCCCAACCTTATTTTTTAATCTTTATTTTGAAACAGGGTCTCACTAAGTTACGGAGGGCCTCACTAAGTAGCTGAGGCTGGCCGCGAACCCGGATCCTCCGGTCTCAGCCTCCCAAGTACTGGGATTACAAGCGTGCGCCACCACGCCCAGCTCTATCTAATGTTTCTTTGTTCTCTTTCACTCCCATGTACTCACAATCCATTACCATGCCCAATCATTTCTACTTCCAAAATATATCTCGAATCCATCAACTCCGAGTTGCCACCACCATTCTAGTTCAAGCCCATCATCAACTTTTTCCTAGGCTACTACAATGCCCTCTACTTTTGCTCACCACTTAATGTAACCTGCTCTCCAAACAGCAGCCAGAGACTTAAAACCTCACATTCCTTTCCACGACCCATACAATGCCCATGTGATTGCTTTCCACCTCCATCTTACACCATCCTCCCTTCCATCACTGTGCTCCAGCCTTACATGCCTCCCTTCTGCTCCTTTCATGAGCCTAGTCCCACCTCCTGGATCTTCTTGTGTGTGGTTTCTTCTATCTGGAATGTTCCACCTTAAGTATTTCTCAAAGCTAGCTCAACCTCAGTACCCTTCAGATATTACCTTAAATATCACTTCTAGCTGGGCGTGGTAGTGCACGCTTGTAATCCCAGTACTTGGGGGGCTGAGACAGGAGGATTTCAGGTTGGAGAGCAGCCTCACCAACTTAGTGAGACTCTCAGCAATCTAGTGAGACCTTGTTTGAAAATAAAAAATGAAAGCTGGGTGTATTGGTCAGGGTTCACTAGATTAACAGAATTCATAGAACGAGTATATTTGAAAAAGGGATTTATCAAATGGGCTTACAGTTTGAAGCAATGTAGTCCCAGGTTCTGACTGCACGTGGAGAGTCAGAGGAACCAGTAGCTGGTCAAGTGGTCTAAGAGCTGGAGTCTTAGGATCGGAGCAACCACTAAATCAGTCCCAGTCCAAGACGTGAAGATCAGGAAGCTCTTCGGAGAAACGATGATGAAGTTTCAGTTCGAAGGGCTGGAGGCCGAGAAGATCAAGAAGCTCTTCAGAGAAACGGCGAAGCCGGCGGCCGACGATCTCAGGCGAGAGCAGATGCGTTTTCCTCGGAAAGAGTCATGCCTTGCTCTACGCGGCTTCTCCCTCTTTTACCTAAGTTCTGCACCTATCAGAATCCTGCTGCCTACATTCAGGGCAGGCTTTCTGTTTAATCTGCTGTTACACACCCAAAGTCACATGATCTTGGGTATGTCATGATCAGGTCAAGTTGACAAACTAGATTGACTATCACACTGGGCATGGTGGTGCACATTGTAATCCCAGTACTTGGGAGGCTGAGACAGAAGGATAGCAGGTTCGTGGGCAGCCTCAGCAACTTAGTGAGGCCCTCCGCAACTGAGTGAGACCCTGTTTCAAAATAAAGAATAAAAAATAGGGCTGGGGTGTAGCTCGGAGGTAGAACGCCCCTGGATTCAATCCCCAGTACCGCAAAAATAAATAAATAAATTAATTAATTAATTAATTAATAAAATAAGAGGGTCAGAGGAGCCTAGGACGGACCCCCTGACTTTTAGAGGATACACAGAGGAAGAAAAACTGAAAGGGTTACTCAAAGTAACCAAGTGAAAACTAGAAGTCCATGTCTAGGAATGAAAAAGTCTAGCCGGGCACAATGGCACACTCCTATAATCCCAATACTTGGGAGGTTGAAACAGGAGGATCACAGATTTGAGGCCAGCCTCAGCAACTAAGGGAGGCACTTAGCAACCTAGTGAGACCCTGTTTCAAAATAATAAATAAACTGGGCATTGTTTCACATGCCACTATGTACTTGGGGAGCTGAGACAGGAGGATCTCAGGTTCAAGGACAGCCTCAGTTACTACCATTGACTAAGTGTACAAATGAGAATATACCAATGTCAATCCCAGTACTGTGTATTCGGTAGGGGGGGAAATGGGGAGGTGGGAGTGGCACCAGGGACAAGATTGTCATTATGATGTGAGACTATAATGCACCAATAAAAGCACATAAAAAAAAGACAGCCTCAGCAACTTAGCAAGACTCAGCAACCTAGTGAGATCCTGCTTCGAAACAAAAAATAAAAGGGGCTGGGGGTGTAGCTTGAAGGTAGAATGCCCCTGGGTTCAATACTCAGAAATAAATAAATAAATAATAAATGGGATGTGGCTCAGTGGTAGAGTACCTACCTGCCTCCCATGCATGAGGCCCTGGGTTCAATCCTCAGTACTCAAAACAAACAAATAAAAAGGACTGGGAGTATAGCTGGAGGTAGAATGCCCCTGGGTTCAAGCCTCAGTACCAAAAAAAGAAAAAAGAAAGAAAGAAAAGATCTTAAGAAAATGGAAAGCCAGGCATGGTGGCGCACGCTTATAATCCTAGTATTTGGGAGGCGGAGACTGTAGGATCCAGGTTCGCAGCCAGCCTCAGCTACTTAGTGAGCCCCTCCGCAACTTCGTGAGACTCGGTTTCAAAATAAAGGATAAAAAATAGGGCCAGGGGTGTAGCTTGGAGGTAGAACGCCCCTGCGTTCAATCCCAGGTACCGCAAAAGAAAAAAAAATGGAAATCATGAAATGCTTTGGGTGGTTGGAGCTGAAATAAGCTTGTACATGTTCAGGAATTAAGTAAAGATAGTTGATTTAGTCCAGTGGTTGTCAACATGGGGTGTGGGGAGGGGAGATTATGCTCTTCAGGGGACATTTAGCAATATCTGGTGATATTTTGGCTATTGACATTTAGTGGAAAAAGGCTAGGGGTTCATCTAAAGATTCTACAATGCACGAAATAGCCCACTCCATAAAGAATTACGAAGTGCAGGGCAAGGAGGATTGCAGGTTGAGACTAATGTGCAGTAACTTAGCGGGACCCTATTTCAAAATAAAATAATAAAGTAAGGCTGGGGTGGGGAGGTAGCTCAGCAACAGAACATCCCTGGGTTCAATCCCTAGTACCAAAAAAAGTCTATTTTTATAGCTCATCATAATTACAAATTGCCTGGATGTATTATATTATAGAGCTAGAAGGAAGGGCTATAGGAGTAGAAAGAAAATTAGAAACTAAAAAGCTTAATAAACGATTTCCAGCCATAATCCCTGTACTTGGGAGGCTGGGACAGGAGCATTGCAGGTTCGAGACCAGCCTTAGCAACTTAGTGAGACTCTTGGCAACCTAGCAAGACCCTGTTTCAAAATAAAAGATAAAATAGGGTCAGGGCGGGGGGGGGGAAATAGCTTGGAAGTAAAATGCCCCTGGGTTTAGTCCCCATTAACACACACACACACACACACACACACACACACACACAGGAAACCATTTCCCATTTTGCCAGTATTAGCTATGTATGTCTTTTACATAGTCATCCTAGGTATTTTCTCAGCTCCATTTCTCCATGTAGAATCATCTTGTAGCCCCAAAGCATTTTTATTTTTTAATTTTAATTTTTTGCAGTACTAGGGATCAAACCCAGGGCCTTATTCTTGCTAGGCAAGCATTCCACCATTGAACTACACCCGCCAGCCCTCTCCAGGCATTTTTAATCCTCCACTGAACATCCGGTGCCTTATAGCAACTGTCACAGGGAATGCCTTCTTATTCTAATTAGGTTTCTCCTTAGGGACAAAGGGGGAATTCAGAAAACACTTCTATAATTACTTACAAATTACTTGGAAATTCTAGTACTTACAGATGCCCTGGTTTTGTATAGCCTTTTACAAAAACAAGAAGTTTGGGCTAATATACTATAATATACAATCATTTGCAAAAGAATACATTGAAGCCGGGCGTGGTGGCGCATGCTTGTAATCCCAGTCCTTGGGAGGCAGAGACCAGAGGATCCGGGTTCACGGCCAGCCTCAGCTACTTAGTGAGGCCCTCCGCAACTTCGTGAGACCCAGTTTCAAAATAAAGGATAAAAATTAGGTCCGGGGGTGTAGCTCGGAGGTAGAACGCCCCTGGGTTCAATCCCCGGTATCGCAAAAAAAGAAAAAAAGAATACATTGAGTATTAGGAGATAAAGAAGAGGGAACTACATCCCCCCCACACACACAGAGAGAGAGAGAGAGAGAGAGAGAGAGAGAGAGAACTGTACAATAAGTGAGATAAAGGAACCCTAAAGAAAAACAAAACTGCCAGAGGGGAGGGACCTGAAATTTGGGGTTGGCAGCAAGGCAGGGATTTTCATTATAGTCGTATCTGCTCTTCTCTAGGGGCTAGAACTGTGTCTGTCACATATTTTTATCTCCAGATCCTGAATAAATGAAGTTAAGCCTATAAAACATTACCTATTGGAGCCGGGCGTGGTGGCATACACTTGTAATCCTAGTACTTGCGAGGCTGAGACAGGAGGATCGCAGTTTCAAAGACAGCCTCAGCAAGTTAGTGAGGCTCTCAGCAACCTAGTGAGACCCTGTTTCTAAATAAATAAAATCAGCCTGGGGGTGTAGCTCAGAGGTAGAATTCCTCTGGGTTCAATTCCCAGTACCACAATAAATAAATAAATAAAACATTATGTATTGGACGTGACATTTGAGATATGCTCTTAGGCATTTGGAACCTTGTTAAATAACATTTCTCTTGCTGGGCATGGCGGTGCCCACCTGTAATCCCAGTACTTGGGAGGCTGAGACAGGAGGATCACAGGTTCAAGACCACCCTCAGCAACTTAACAACACTCTGAGCAATCTAGTGAGATGCTGATTAAAAACAAAAAAATAAGCTGGGCGTGGTGGCGCACGCTTGTAATCCCAATACTTTGGGAGGCAGAGACCGGAGGATCCGGGTTTGCGGCCAGCCTCAGCTCTCTCTCTCTCTCTCTCTCTCTCTCCCTCTCTCTCTCTCTCTCTCTCTCTCTCTCTCTCTACCTAGTGAGGCCCTCCGCAACTTCGTGAGACCCGGTTTCAAAATAAGGTATAAAAAACTAGGGCCGGGGGTGTAGCGCGGAGGTAGAACGCCCCTGGGTTCAATCCCCGGTACCGCAAAAAAAATGAAAACAAAAACAAAAACAAAAAATAAAAAGAGTTAGGGGGTGTAACTCAGAAGTAAAACATCTCTGGCTTCAGTCCCCAGTACCACACACACACACACACACACACACACACAATTCTCAAAGCATTCCCCATTTGAAGCCTTCAATAAGACTAATCAACAATAGAAAGAGTAATAGCTATCAACCAATTTGAACTTTCTATGAATTGATCCTTTTCACTAATTTATTTGCTCAGCAGGCTTTGTTGACTGCAGGCAAGATGTCTCTGCCTTCAGGGCGCTCATATTCTGCTATGGGAGACAAGAGGGAAACAATTACAATTAGGTGTTAGTGGTGGTGTGTGATGCCAACTCAGTATCCACACCCTCTTCTTCCAATCAGAATCCAGTGCCTGCTCAGGCATCCACCCTCCCTGGAGCAGCCCAGGTGCTTACAGCTTCAGATACATTCTAACCTCCTCTCCCAGTGGTTCTTTGCAGTTTCAAAAGCTACTGTTCCTCCACTTAAAGCAACAGTTCAAATGCACCTCACAGGTAAACAAAACTAAACTGTAACTATAAGCACTGATCACAAGAGGGCGCCAGCAGATCAGTGAAATTTACCAGGCAGTCTAAACAAGGCTGCATTGTTTTTCAAACTGGGGGTTGAACCCAGGAGCATTCTACCTCTGAGCTACACCACGAGCCTTATTTTATTTTTTAGTTTGTAACAGGGTCTCACTAAGTTGTGAAGGGCCTCACTAAGTTGCTGAGGCTGGTATTGAACCTGCAGTCCTCCTGTCTCAGCTTCCCCAAGTACTGGGATTACAAGTGTGCGCCACCACGCCTGGCTAGGGCTACATAATTTAGATTTTCTTCAACATTAAAAAGAAGGACCACCAAAGCTTTTCTTCTGAGTTATAGAAAAAAAATTCAAGAGACATAGGGGCTGGAGAAGAAAGGTACAGTTCACAAGCAGTTTATCCCTAAAGCTACAGATGTTAACTAGAAGAGTTTCAAGAAACTTTATTTCTTCTCAAAGTAGGAATTTAAATCAAAATTAGTTTACCAGCTTCTACTAAAATATGTAATCTCAAGAGCTAAAAGAGAGGACGAATAAAGATGCCATAAATGTTTGATTGTAAATGTGTATTTTATATTTACATTTGCAAATCATATTTTGAAATAACCAGAGCATGAGGCCTATCTAACTGTATCAGATGGAAGTATACATTTGACATGAATGGTAACATAATTGTATGCCAACAATTTCTAAATTATTAAATTACTAGCCGAGTGTGGTAGCGCATGCATGTAATCCCAGTACTTGGGAGGCTGAGGACAGGTGGATCGCAGGTTCGCTGCCAGCCTCAGCAATACTTAGTGAGGCCCTCTGCAATTTAGTGAGACCCTGTTTCAAAATAAAGGGTGTAGGGTGTAGCTTGGAGGTAGAATGCCCCTGGGTTCCATCCCGGTACCACAAACACACAAAAAAATTACTAAAAACGTTTAGTTCAGAATGGCAACACTGTTACTGAGTCAGTCTGCAGTAGGCCCACATTCAGTAATTATATGGAACTGAAAATTCTAAAGAGATTTATCCACTTAAACTAGGCCTGAGCTAGGCAAGGTGTCACACACCTATAATCCCAGTATTTGGGAGGCTGGGACAGGAGGATCACAGGTTCAAGGCCAGCCTCAGCAATTTAGCAAGACCCTCAGCAACCTAGTGAGACTCTGTTTCAAAACAAAAATATAAAAAGGGCTAAGGGTGTAGCTCAGAGTAGAATGCCCCTGGGTTCAATCCCCAGTACCACCAAAAAATACATATATATATATATATATTAGGTCTGAACAACGGTAATTTTCCCTTTTCTTGATAAATAAATCAGTGTAGAGAATGGGAAAGCCTCTTAATGGAGAATTTTTTTTTCCTTTTTCTTTTCTGTCTTGCTCATCACTATATCCTACATCCAGAATAATGACTGGAACATGGTAGGTGCAAAATAAATGACTAAACTTTCCAAGTACCAACTCTCTCATGATGTCAGTGTGTGTGTGTGTGTGTGTGTGTGTGTGTGTGTGTAGCCTTTTTATAGACTTCTAATTCCTTAACCTCCAAGTGCAATCCCCTTGCCCAGTCCGTCTATACTCCGTCTTAGTCTCTCTCTAGTTCCCCTTCTCCTAGCTCCCCTATACTGCCACACTCCTCCACCACCAAGTTTAGATTCCATATTGAACACCTAAACCCTCTCTTACCAGTATCTTCGATTTTCTTATATCCTTTTATTTCTACTGCATCACCCCTAAACACCAACCTTCAAGTGAACTTCTGGAAACATTCTCTGAGCCGCCTGGACTTGTGTGTCGATGCAAATCCAGGGTCATCAGCTTCATTCACAGGGCTCCTTGCCAACTCCCTCATTCTTCTGGCTTCCGCTTCCTCTATTTTGCCCATTCACCAATACAGTAAACTTTCTTCAGTCAGCTTCTGGTCCTAATTACAGTTGTTAATACTATTCCCTTAGCCGGGCATGGTGGCGCATGTTACGGTGGAAGTGGCGCTCTGGGCTCTTTCCCTCAGTTCAGATAAGATTTTCTGAAAGGGGAATTAAAACTAACAGGTGGCTTGGTTGCAGCTTAAACAAAATTTTATTACAAAGTCTGTAGGAAATAGAAAGGGAAGAGAAGAAAAGCAGCGTGCACACTGGAGAGCCCCCAAATGGAACTCAGCCCCTCCCTCTGACCCCAGCCCCTTAAATACAGTTTCCACATTAGTATGTTCTTATCGGCATTACCAAGGCAATGGGCTAGTAACATTTCTTAGGCAGGTGGTGCCTTCTAGTCTGGGACAGTGCACTTACAAAGTGCAGCGGTCAATAATCTGTCTTGTTTTACCTCTATTGTATCAGTTACCCATCAGCTAGGGGTGCTTTGAAGTAACCCATGGAGTTTACCTTTCTCATACTGAGGCCCAGTCACGAAGAACAGGAGGTAAACAGAGGCTGTAGCCAGTGTAGCTGTGTGTAATCTCTAAGAGCAAGGTATAAGACCCTTGCTATCTTTACGGTTTTAAAAGGTGCCAGGCAGAGTCACTGTGATCTCAGGGCTTTTAGTTACTTCTTAGGTGTGTGTGTTGTGTGTGTGTGTGTGTGTGTGTGTGTGTGCGTGTGTGTGTGTTTAGGGCTAGAGGCTTTAACTGCCTCTATGGTGCTCTTAAGTCTCTGTGTGCTTCTAAGGCTAGAGGCTTCAATTGCCTTTACATTCTTACTATGGGTTAATTATTAGGACAAAGGGGAAGAAAAAGAAGGGAAGGGGAGCTCTTGGAATGTAATAGACAAAGCTACCCCCTCTCCCTGCCTGAATGTCTGCCTTTTACATTTTATCAGAAATTAATACTGGAGAAATTTTCCAAACTGGCACAGTGCACGCTTGTAATCCCAGTACTTGTGAGGCTGAGACAGTAGGATTACAGGTTCGTAGCCAACCTCAGCAACTTGTGAGGCCCTCCACAACTTAGTGAGACCCTGTTTCAAAATAAAGAATA
>PVJS01051046.1:0-14103 GCA_004027185.1 Glis glis | reverse complement strand
AGCTGAGGCTGGCCGTGAACCCGGATCCTCCGGTCTCCGCCTCCCAAAATACTGGGATTACAAGCGTGCGCCACCATGCCCGGCTTCTATTTTTTATTCTTTATTTTGAAACAGGGTCTCACTAAGTTGCAGAGGGCCTTACTAAGTAGTTGAGGCTGGCCACGAATCCAGATCCTTTGGTCTCAGCCTCCCAAGTACTGGGATTACAAGCGTGCGCCACCACGCCCGGCTTTGCGTGAGCCAATTCTATATAACAAATCTGTGTGTGTGTGTGTGTGTGTGTGTGTGTGTGTGTGTGTATAGGACTTTTTCTTTTAGATTTCTTTTTAAGTCAGTTTATGAGGATCGACACACAAAAAGCTATAAAACAGGATTCTTGAATGTCCTAGAATAAACTCTCTGCTTATCAAGGAGAAAGAACAAGGGACTGTCAGGGAAGGCAGGGAGGGCTCTGTGCAGCCTCCAGGTGTGTGCGTGTGCTATACCCACTGGCTGTGGCTGAGTCAGGGCAGCCTGCACTGCAGACGGGTGAGGGTGTGATGTGCGGAGAGAAACACGGCTGTGCTGGAGCCTTAGTGTCAATCTTTTGGAAATGTCAAAAGTCACAAAGTGCCCTAACATTTCTAATCTCAGAAGCCACTTGGCTGGCCTCTAGCACAGCAAGCATTTCAGGGAGAGTCAGAGGAGGGGAAAGTTTGAAAAGCCAGCTCTGATTCAGTTTTCTTTTAATAATGTTTAATGCAGCAAAATTGGTTTCCAGTTTCTTATCTGAGTGAACTGTCCAGTATCTAAGGTGTGACTGTTAAGCATCACAGGGCCTTTCTGTGCAGACTAGAGAATGCGCAGCTCCCTAGCACATCCTGGACATACATTAGGGGTCCTCAGAAGGTCCTGTCCACCAAGACCTTCAGGGACTACTTTATGAGCTGGGAAGGCTGGGTGTTTCCAAATGCAGCTATTGAAAGAACCTGGAAGGGCGCTTCTGAGGGATTGAAGGCCCTTTGGTCTTTATTTTGGGGGTACGCATTTTGCTTAGCGGTGAACTCAAATGAAAGACACGGGTGCGGTTTTCCCTTCAGTGTGTTTCATCCTTTCAGGGTCTCTACGCTCCGCATGCGCGGGCCCCTCTCCGTGGGCCGCCACAAGGGGCTGCTGTCCCACCACACTCACTTGAGGGTCCCGTCGGGGTTCTCCATGATGACTGCACTGGTGTGGCCCAGGACGAAGCCCGGAATCCAGCCCTCGGCTGCGGGGCACTGGTCAGTGGCGGCACGGAACACCAGAAACATGTTCTGCTGGTTGCTGGCCAGAATTTGAACGACCTCTCCTTGATAGACGTTTATCTCATCCTCCTTCACTGCCGTGTAATCGTGTGTCACCAACATGGTGGAGATGTTGCTACTGCTGCTACTTTCACTCTGTAGAGGAAAAGATGAAGGGAAAAAAAAGGCAGACAGGCACTGAGATGAGATCTGATGACAGGATGTCACCGGTCAGTGTGCCACAAAACGGGCCCCAGTGTGGGGTGTACCAGACAGACACCAAGACACGTCCACCTTCCTTCACACGCTCTGCGGCTAACTTAGTGTACCTTTTTCAATAATTGAAAATCAGGATTTCTCTGGATAGCCATTTAGAAAAAACCTACAATAACCACTTCCAGGACAACACTTCTGGAAGCCTGATGTCACTAGAGGCCGCTCTCCTGTGCCCTCCCAGGAGCAGCCACATCCTCACGCTGACATAACAGCACGTTATTCCTAATCCAAACACAGCAATGTCACTGCAAGTATTACATTTAAAAGCTGTGACGAGTAGCCCTTCAGCTCACTGACACGTAGATTCGATAACGGAGACATCCCCGGATCTTCTGGATAAAATGTTCACTGGGAATGTGTATTTGCTGGCCTGCCCAACCATTTCTACTTTCTTTTCTTCAAAAAGAAGAATGTGGAATACCTGATGTGCCAACCGACGACTGCTTCCTTATGGACAGCTGTACTGTCTACTTTATACGTCCCTGGGTGGGTGGTCCCCTTACTGGGCTTGCCTGATTCAAATGTCCCCAATGTGCCCCAACTCACACTTTGGGAAGAGACCGTTAGGTGGGGTGCGGGGATGCCTGCCCTGCCCTTCTCCTGCAGCCCCAGTGGACCCAATCTCTTTAGTCACCTGACTGACATGTAGTAGGTACTTAATACCTGCTGAGTGATTCAGTCAATGAGGCAAGACCACAGAAGTAAAACAAAGATGATTCTGAAGGCTGCCTACCCAGGCCTACAAACTGAGTGATGTGAGCTGCAGAACAGAAAAAATGCACATGGCCGTTACCTGTCCCAAGCTCTCATTTAACAAATGGCCTGTTCTTCCAGGGGAGGCGAGAGCCGAGAGTGCAGCCTCCTGAGCTACGTCTTGCCCGTCCCCTGTATCAGTATAGGATGCAGGAACTGGCACACAGAACCCTGTTCCTGTGGCTCGCTCTCAAGTGCCTCCATGCTGCTGCTGCACAATGTTCCTGGATGCCAGGCCTCAGAGGCCCTGGCAGGACACTGTCATCAGGACGAGCGGGGACAGACTGCTGACCTCTGTCCTGAGATGGCTGAGGGGACAAGTAGGAAGAAGCCCTTCTGCCCTCCCTCATGAGGCTAAATCCAGGAAAGCCAACAGGCTAGCCACTGGGAATGGCAGGGACCACGGCCATGGATCTAGAGCTGCAGCGGATATTTAAAATAGAATCTGTCTCCACCCAGGAGGAGTCTATTTGCTGGTTCTTGTCCCTTGCGGAAGCCTACTTCTTTCCAGTGATCCTTCAGCTCAAAGGGTGCTGGGAATGTCAGGCTTAGGCCTCTGCCTACTCATTTATATAATTTTAGATTTAAGCATGAGCTTTAATAATTTGACTTACATTACAATAGTTTTGAGATTACAGGGCCAAATGTGCTGGAAAAGTAAGCTAAAACCTTCTGTGACATAGCGGCTTTGGGTAATATACCAGGTTACATCTAATAATTGGAGTATTTTGCCACAATAAGCATAGCTATTAGTATTTTCTAAATACAACCAACGTGCCAGGCTAGGCATGTCAAACCTATCTCCCTGAATTCTTAGGCACTTTGACAGTGGGCATGACCCTCAGTGTGGGAGGTGGCTGAGGGGTGCACGGGCCACCTGGCCAGCAGGTGCAAGGCAGGCTGGGAGTGACTCCCACATGTAGGTACTTTTACTGCTGCCCAGGCTGGGGGGCAGGCCAAAAAGAAACCGCAGAGCTGCAGGAAGGGCCGACACAGGCCTGGCCTGGGCTGATGCACATCCACGCATGCCTGCTCAGGAGAACTTCGCAGAAGGCTCCCATCTAGAGGGGGAGAGGGCACAGTTGCTTAGCTGTGAACACAGACAGCTCTGCGGAAGTGGTCAGGAGGAAAGGCGGCTGTGCTGATCTGCCAGGGGCCTAAGAGCTCAAATGGGTGGAGGCTGGGCAACGGCGCCTCGTAACCGAAATACTGAGGAGGCCTAGAGGACATTTTTAGATCCCCACTCTGGACCTCTGGTGGTCTTCCAAGGCCTCCAGCCATTTCCATAAGGCATTTTGATTCATCTAAAGCGCCGCTTGATAATTTCTTTCCAGGTTACCTACCATAAAAGTAAACATGGGAGGCAGAAATCAAAGGCAGCTTTCCCAACCTAAACTCGCTGGACCGTGCGCTACCCGCAGACTGTGCTTGGTCTCGGGTGGACACCCTGGGGTGAGCTGGGCCGAGGTCCTATCCATGTCCACGCAGGCATCTGCTCCTGCGCTGGAGCAGTTACGAATCCTGAGACACAAACTCTGAAAACTCTTCTAGTGCTTACTGGTAAGGTGTCCAGGTCAGGAAGAGCTCAAAAGATGTCAACTGGACGATTTTGCAAGGGTCACAGCCGTCAGGCCATGCCTGTGTACTGAGCAGTCAGTGGGGTGTTGGTGGGCTGTCTGCACCTTCTTCTCTCACTGAAATCATGTTTAGACGCTTACTGAACACCTGGCACTTTGGCTCTGGCTGGGAGGTACCCACTGTGAGGATGCTGGGATGTCTACTTCAGGGGACCTGTATTCAACCACTTATTTTTGAGAATAAGACTCAAGTGTAAATAAATGTATCATGACCCACTTCTTAATTCTTTCCTCAAGTAACTATAGAGTTTAACAAAATATGTAACAAAAAATAGGAGGAAAGGATAAGATCAAGTCAACCCAAATAAGGGATTAATAGAGTTCCAGAGGAAACAGAGAGACATGCAAAAGCTAGATTGTTTATATATGTACAAAGAGAGACACAGACCCTTTTAGGGAAATGTATTTAAAAATTTATAAAGCAATCAAACATACACTCATTAGAACAGTTCTATTCACTCACGCATGCCTTTAGGAAAGTGTTACGGGCCAGGCCATCTGCCACGTAGGAAACAGTTGGGGACAGTGAGGAAGCCACAGATTGGGGGGAAACCCAGCTCAGCCACCCTTCTGCTGAGAATACAAGGTAAGTGACAGCAAAACCGGCTGAAGGGCCCGCGGCGCCCCCTGCTGGACAGACACGGGCACTCCTGGCAGCCTGTGTCTCCAGGTGCCTGGCAGAAACTCCTGCAATGAACCGCGGGGTGGAGGAAATAGCCTCACTAGGCAGACTCCTTCCCCCCTTGTGCCAGCTTAGTTTGCTTTGAGGTGTTGTTGGAAGTTTTCTTGAGGGAATTTTTTTTCATCAGATGATTCAAAAATGCTGCAAAGATAATTTAAGGCATAAAAGAGCAAAACCAAGCGATGAGCAAAAAGCTTAAAGTGTACAGATTTCAATTTAAGTAGAAGGTAGAGAGCAGGAAAAAAAGACCCCTCCAAGAAAAAGTGTGCACAGAAGGCAGGGGCTAAAACGGACGTTCCGAGATACTTTGCTGGTTGGAAAATTGAGAAGACTTAAAGATGCTGCGGTGAAGGTTAATAATCTGCTTTCTCTTATTAAGGAGACAGGAACAAAGCAAGGAGCAAGTTAGTAGAGATGAGAGCGGGTGCAGTTCGCGGTCCCAGGAGGGGTTAGAAGTGTCTGCATTCACTCGGTAGCCGTGTGCACCCATCCAGGCCCGTGGGGCAGGGACACACATCGCACACAGAGAGGCCACAGACGTGTCTACTCGGCAGTGCACAGGAGTACCAGAGGCGGCGACGATTGCCACACAGCGCTGGAGAGCTGGAGTTAGTATGGAGGAGAGCGGAGAGCGACGGCGACACAGGTTTAGAAGAGCTGGCGGGACAGAGGCGGTGGGGCGGGCGGGCGCAGGCTCCCTGGCGCTCTTACCCCGTTGCTCTGGGTGGACTGCACGGACTGCTCGCTGGCCGAGGAGCACGTGCTCATGCGGTCCGTGTCCTTGCTGGGGGCTGTGTGGCGGTGCGGCTGCCGCTGGAGGGAGTCACTGTCCCCCGGGAAGGTGAAGGAGCCCGGCCGGCTGGCAGGGGAGGAGGGGATGGAGCTCCAGAAGGAGCCCCCCTTCTGCAGGGGGCTGCTGGGGGGAAGGGGCTCCTTGCCGAAGGGAGAAGGGAACGTGGCCGACAGAGGCGAGTTCAGAGGTGAGATGGCCCCGGGCCTGGGCTTGCCCAGCGGCAGCGGGCCCAGGCTGCCCCGGGCCTCCTTGGCGTTTCCATCCTGGCTTGCACCAGAGGCATTCCCGGTGGCTTTCCTGGGGCTCTCCATCACCTTCATCTTGGGGATGGGCTCCGCTTCGCGCTCAGGACCTTCGGCGTCCCCGCTCAGGGGGAGCCTGCTGGGCTGGCTGAGGCTGGCCTCAAAGGCCAGGCTGCTGCTGGGGGGTGGCAGTGAGGGGCTGGGAGCAGACATACCTGACATCTTGTCTGCCTCTGCTTGGCTCGAGGCTGCAGAGGAGACCAGCACGGGGGGGTGGTGTCTGACAGGCTGCGGGATCCGGGAGGGCCTGCTCCTGCTTGAGCTGGGGCCGCTGCTGCAGCTGCTGGGGCCACCGCCATGGCTGCTGCCACCGCCACTGGAGGCCCCGCCGCCCCCTCCCCCGCTGCCGCCCCCGCTGCTGCTGCCGCTGCTGCCCCCGCTGTGGTTCCTCTGGTACTCGATGGGTGATGTCAAGGCTGTAACCAAGCAAGACAACAGGAGAGACTCAGTGAGGGTACCAAGATAAACCTGGCCTCAGGACAAAGGAAGAGGGACATCACATAACCAAGAGGAAGTGCTGGCTGGAGCGTCAAGGCCGCCTCTAGTCCCCATGACCCATAATGCTCTCACTTCCTGGAGGCGGCAGACTGACAGCACCAGCGGTCATGGGATGACATGGCCTTTAGCAAACCCTCCTGTCTCCTGAAGAGTTAGAACAATGCGACAGAGCACGTGGGGTGTATGAGCGAGAGGACAATATTCCTGAGACTTCAATCCCCAGACCAGCAAGCAGCGCCCTGCTCAGTGGACACAGTTATATGGCAAGTGGCCACCAGCAATGGGAGGCTCGGCGTTGCTCAGAGTCGACCAGGACTCGGGCGGTGGGAAAGGTCAGTCTCTCTAAACCAGGGAGTCAGTGGGCAAAGGGGAAACTGAGGTGAAGCAACCCAGCAGCTGTCACACACACAGGTGACAGCATGGACCAACTCTGCTTTACAGGCTGGATAAACCAGCAAGGGAAGTTAAAGAGCTCCACTAGGTCCCTTCCTCAAGAAGCTGTCCTCTCTCTCAACGTCAGTGACCTAGCATAGTCATCTACAGGAAACGTAAGAATCACGTCAAGTAAGATATATGGGAACAATAACATCAGTTCTTCAGGAGTTTAGACCTTTGAGAACCACGGCCGTCAGAAGTCGTGCCCTGCCTGGGGAGCCCTGGGCAGGTGGAAGCGCCCTGACACCAGAGGCCCTTATTTATTTATTTTTATTTTTACTTTTTTGCGGTACTGGGGATTGAACCCAAGGGCATTCTACCTCTGGGCTACACCCCCAGCCCTATTTTTTATTCTTTATTTTGAAACGGTCTCACTAAGTTGCGGAGGGCTTCCTCACAAAGTAGCTGAGGCTATTTATTTATTTATTTATTTTTGCAGTACATGGGATTGAACCCAGGGGCATTCTACCTCCGAGCTATACCCCCAGCCCTATTTTTATTCTTTATTTTGAAACAGGGTCTCGCTAAGTTGCGGAGGGCCTCACTAAGTAGCTGAGGCTGGCCGCGAACCTGCAATCCCCCTGTCTCTGCCTCCCAAGTACTGGGATTACAAGCGTGCGCCACCACGCCTGGCTCCAGAGGCCCTTTACAGACGGCTCTGGCCACAGCCTCTTCCCAAAGTGGGTGGACAGTGAGGAGGCTGGCGTATCCAGAGCTCCTGCCCCACTCAAGATCTTGCATGATCTTGTATCCTAGGTGTTATTATCACCTAGACTGTGTGGGTGGCACTATACTTTAACATTGTAGCCTAATTATGCTTGCAATTTGGTACAGTTTATTCTATTTTAAAGACAATTATAAAAGCGTAGAGATCTCCCAATCCCATGCTATGAATTGATATTTAATGCATCACTTAAGCACAACACGTTGAGAGAGATCTGTGTTCGCCTGCAGCCGTTGGATCCAATTCTGACTCAAATGTAAACAATTACCAGCTGGACAGAGGTCTGGAGTGAACGCCCAGGCAGCTGATTTCCACTTGGCCAAAATGCCACATGACTTTAGATTTTTCAGTGAGTGAATAATCTGTTCCTGGTTCTAGAACATCACGCAAGGTGCAGAGGTGGGTGGTTTTTTATGACAGAGAACATTACAACATCCTCCTGGATGGGTGTAGACAGAGAATGTGGACATACAGAAAAGAACGCATAAAAGCTGATTAAATGAGCAGGTCTCTTCTGACTGAATGCTTGAAGCTTCTCGCTGATCACCAAATTAAAACCAGCACGGAAGCCAGCAGTCATAAGGAGATGATCGCCTACATCAAGGGGCAATAGGAGGGCAGTTGTCCACTCTTGTTTTGCAGCCTCTCTAATCACTGAGTCTTGGGACCTGGGAAGGGGAAAACCATGTCTCCTGTTCTAATGGAGAAGGGGATGGGGAATGTAATGCGTTTGCCAATGTCTCCAACATCGTTGGCCGGTTCCATCTGCCTTACGTTCTTATACATTCCTCTTCCCAGGGCAGGGTGCTAGTGCATAGTCTGTGCTTGACAGAATGGAACAGCATCGTTGTGAGGTGAAAATGAGTCAATCCTGACTCTGCCCCCGACAACCTGCTGGACTCCAGGCAAACAACTAATCCACTCTGTGCCTCGCCTCCTCATCTGTAAAATGGGCACAGTAACCGTACTTGCCACCTAGGTTAAGGCAGTACCTGATGTGTGGTAAGTGCTAAGTTCTATTAACATGGAATGGGAGACAGATGAGGAACAGAAATATATACATTAGGGAAAGAAGACACATCCAGTAGCAGAACACACATTACCATTTAAAAAATTGCGCTGGTTTTCTAAGATTTGGTTGATTTCATGGATCCACGTTTGCCGGACACTTGGACTGGATGAATGCAAAATGAAGGTCTCCACCACATCCCCCGTCCTCGATGTCAGAGCAAATTTACAGGGATCATTTTCCACATTTTCCTCCAGGCAAAGGCAACTCACCTTAAAAAGAAATTAAAGCATTATTTGCAAGAGCTAAGAGGTGGAAGCAACCCAAGTATCCACCAACGGATGGACAGATGAACAAAATGTGGTACATGCGCACGGGGAGCATTATTTAGCCTTAGTAAGGAGGGAAGTCTCACACGCTGCAATATGGTAAGCTTTGGAAATGTCCTGCCAGGTGCAGTAAGCCAGGCACATGAAGACAACATGAGGTGCTTAGGGAAGTCAGAGTCGTGGACACAGAAAGTAGACATGGCTGCCAAGGCCGTGGTCAGGGGACGATGGGGATTTGGTGTTTAATGGGTGCAGAATTCCAGTTTTGCAAGAAGAAAAGAGCTCTGGAGACTGACAGTGGTGATGGTTGTTCGACGATGTGGATGTACTTAATAGTATTGAGTTGTATACTCAATGGGTTAAGATGGCAGATTTTATGCTACATACATCTTACCACAATCAAAAAATCAAAGCACATTAATCCCCACTGGCCAAGTGCAAAGTGAATTAAATCCTGCCAAAATGGAAACAACCACTTTTTGCTTGAGCTGCCATGTTTACTCAGAAATCATTGCAGGCTGAGTACCCCAACACTGAAAATCCCAAACCTCAGATGCTTCAAAATTCAAACCTTTTTGAGCACTGTTGTAACATCACAAGTGGAAAATTCTACACCTGACCCCATGTGATGTGTTGCAGTCAAAATGCAGGCATACTCAATATATTGTATAAAATGACCTTTAGGCTACGTGTGCAAAGTGAATATGAAACAAACAATTTTGTGTTTAGACCTGGGTTCCATCCCCAAGATATCTTATTATATATATGCAAATATTCCAATATTGAAAAAAAATCTGAAATCTAAAACACTTTTGGTCCTAAGCTTTTCAGATAAGGGATACTCAGCCTATATCCTGAAGCTTTTAAATATTTCTTTTAACTCAGGTGCATGGGGATCCTCAGGAGTACAGTGGTTTAGCCAACAGTCTAAACAATTAACTAGAAACGTGGGCCCAAGACTATCTGTTTCCAAACTCCTGTGCAATCACTCAGTGTTTATCTCTTACTAACTTCCCTGGAAATAAAAATGACACCATTTAAAAAAAGTTCAAATATCAACCCAACTTGTAAAATATATGTGATATTATGATTAAAATACAGAAAATAATATTACAGAAGCAGAATACATAAAATAGTGTATCAAGAGAATTTCTAAGGTGCCTGAGTGATTTTCTATCCAGGCTTATGAAGAGAATGGGGGGGGGTTCAGATGATGGATGGTGTGTAGTCAGGGGCTCTAACCCTTGGGGCTGGGTGGTGTGAGACACGAGGACCTGCAGCTCAGCTTCTGGTAGAGGCAGTCTCCTCCCTCACTCCCTGGCGCTGAAGCTTCTGGTGGGCAGAAGATCCTCTAGCCCCAAGTGTGTGCCCTTGGAAGACCCCCCTGCCCCGGGTTCACGCACACGGAGGCTGCTGGATGCAGCCAACAGAAGCCCAAGCAGCTAGGCAGACAGAAGAGGGTGCACTGTCCCACCAGAGTGCTGTGAGGTCTGCAGGGACCCTAGTGGCTTAGTGCAGGAGGCCCTACACAAAGGGAAGTGCAGCTCCCCTCTGACTTCTGGCTGGCACAGCTGCAGAGGTGGAAGGAACTTGGGGGAGGCTCATGCACGCTCAGGACCATCTTCTGGGGCCTCAGGCCTCTTCTGCTATTCTGTCTCACCCTTAATTTGTATTCATTACAGATTTAGGACCATCTGCAATGACTTTCTTTATTTGTCTTTCCCTTCCATCAGAGAGCAAGCTACACCAGCACAGGCATGGGGCCTGTCTGGTCCATCCCTGGAGCCCCATGCTTGGCACTGAGAGCTTAGTACCTTCTTGCTGAATGGAGGAAAAAAAAAAAAAAGGATACTGAAGCTGGGTGTGGTGGCGCACACTTGTAATCCCAGTACTTGGGAGGCTGAGAGGGGAGGATTGCAGGTTCACGGCCAGCCTCAGTTACTTAAGTGAGTCTCTCGGCAACTTAGTGAGACCCGTTTCAAAATAAAGAATAAAAAGAAAAATAGGGCAGGAATGTAGCTTGGAGATAGAATGCCCTGGGTTCAATCCCCAGTATTAAAAAAAAAAAAAGATACTGAGCAGCTGTGTTCTCTGGTCATACAGTGTCATTCCAAAGCTATGACTCTGGGTTTAAATACAGGTTTTACATGGTCCTAGGGAAGGTGGTGCATAAACATTATCCAATGAACAGCTGTAGTCACACAGAACGCGTAAGGTATCAGGAGCTCCAGTACTGACAGTAGAAAGAGGGATGGGACAAATTTAAAGGTTCTCAAACGTACTAGAAAGTTCTCTATTTAATAAGCTAAGCAGCAGAATATGTCATCATAGCCAGGTGTGGTGGCGCATGCTTGTAATCCCAGTACTTGGGAGGCTGAGACCGGAGGATCCGGGTTCGTAGCCAGCCTCAGCTACTTAGTGAGGCCCTCCGCAACTTAGTGAGACCCTGTTTCAAAATAAAGAATAAAAAATAGGGCTGGGGGTGTAGCTTGGAGGTAGAATGCTCCTGGGTTCAATCCCCAGTACAAAAAAAGAAAAAGAATATGTCGTCATCAAAAGAAAATGGCTTATCGGTATGACAGGTACATGAATTGGCACATGAAAAGACCCACAAACACACATTACCTTGATACTGTTCTTAAACAGGAATCCTGGCATGGAAAAGCCCTTTTTTTTATCAAGTGGTTCGCTGAATATGACGATCTGCTCAAAGAGGAAGACCCGCCTCTCTTTGCAGCGAGGCAGAAGTCCTGCATCTTGGTCTGTGACCAAGAACGTGTCCTGCAAGAGCAGTTTACCCTGGGCGACAATTTTACCCTGAAACAAGAAACGGGGCAGAGGAAAACATTGCATCCTAAGTCACCCGAAGCTCTTGTTTTCTTTAGATTTCCTCCCACAGAATAATGCATTTTTCTTTTATTAATTTATACAGCTTAGTTTTTTTCTTTAACAGTAATGAATTCTTAGCCCCAGAGAGAACAACTATCTAAATAAAAGTCTGCAGCCTGTGGAACCAACCACTGGCCTCAGCTAAAATCAGAGCGGGGTGGGGCCTCAAAGGGTCTCTTTCACCCTAGGAAGCGGCTCTCTTGGCGTGGTCCTGAGCCAGTGGCAACGAATCGGACACGAATGGGACACATCCCAGCATCTGTGCCGCCAGAAGTCCTCCAGCAGACTCTATGTGTGTTAAGTCTGAGAACCACAGCACCAGAACTTTAAACCCTAATTCTCTAGCAAAACAGTTGGCAAGAAAAGTAAAACCCTCTCCCATCTCTCAACTCGTTAGTAAGAAAAGATTCGATTCTGGCTCTGAACTCATCGTTAGGATATATTAATAGGTGGTAAATAACAGGCGTTGTCTGGCAACCTGTCAAAAGTTCATTAGGCTGACGAGGCGTACAGGGGCCCTAGAGTCCAGCTGCCAGCGAGGGCAGAGGTAGGGGCCGCCTGGGTCCTACTTCTGCCCTAGCTACCATGGCTTTAAATGTGGGGAAGGCAACAGTAGAGGGCCCAAGAGAAAAAGCAGAGTCCTGCACAGCCATAGCAGCTAGGCTTTCGACCAAAAAGCAAATCAAATGCACCAAAAAGAGGTTGAAAGAAAATTTCTATCAGGTTGAAGGAAAGTCAGAGAAGACAGAAAACTAAACAAAAAGGACCAGCTTTCTGGAGAGAAAGGAATCGAGGAGAAAAGAAAAGGATGGGAGGCGGAGGAGCTCTCTCAAAGAACAACAGCGGCATTACGTCAAATCCCTGCAGCCGCCCGACGTTCATCATGTCGTTGCACCGCTTCGGGACGATGCACATGACTTCCACGGCCTTCTGTGGGTGGGAGAAAGCAGAATGGAAGTTCAAGTTGCTCCAGGGAAAGCCCGAGGGCTCCCCCTCCACTGCACTCCCAGCTTAGTCCCCTCCTCCCGCCCTCTGGTAGGCAGAGGGAGCGTGAGACACTCAGGATGAGGATAGGGTCTGGGGGAGGTTTGCACGGGCACAGCCAGGACACAAAGTACCTCTAGTTCTGACGTATCCAGGCTCGCTTTTTTGGAGTACTTGAGGAAGTCCTGCAAGGGAGATGGAGAGAAGGACACGGTGAGGTGGTGAGGACCACAGCTAACCTTTCATCGCTCACGGCACGGGGCTCAGGCTCCAGTTCTAGCTCACTCCATTCTCAGAAACACAACCAAGCTCTAGTCCCTCTTCATGTCCAGGTCCCAAGTTTCACGCTGCCTTTAGTTGTGCTTAGCAACTTGAATCAGTTCAGGGCGATTGCTAAGTCAATAGAGGGCGATATGCAGGGATTAAGAGTTGAATTTTAGCCAAGGCTCCAAAAAGATCAGAAAATATTTAAAGTTGGCAGAGCTGGGCCGGGCGTGGTGGCGCACACTTGTAATCCCAGTACTTGGGAGGGTGAGACAGGAGGATTGCAGGTTCACGGACAGCCTCAGCTACTTAGTGAGGCCCTCCGCAACTTAGTGAGACCCTGTTTCAAAATAAAGAATAAAAAATAGGGCTGGGGGTGTAGCTTGGAGGTAGAATCCCTCTGAGTTCAATCCCCAGTACAGCAAAAAAAAAAAAAAACCAAAAAAACAAAAAAACAAAAAAAGTTGGCAGAGCTGAAGAAAACACATTAGCATTCTGAGGTCTGTGATGGGGAAAGAAATTCACTTTTATTGGTGTTTTGATTCAGAACTTGAAGCAAATGAATACTTAAAATCCCAAGTGATGAGGCGGCTTTCTATTTCTTACAAAACTATTCCCCTCACCTGCCGAACCCTTCCTTCCCCATGGAGTCTTGCCCCTTGCCAAGCTGACCCCGCCCCAGAGCTCGGCCCCTCACCTTCAGCAGCAGCTGGTATTTCATAATTCTCTGCACGGGTTTGATCAACAAATCTGTGAGCTGCAACCTGTGACCCAGGCGCTGCTTCAAGTCCTGTGGTTTTAAAGGAGAAAAAACGATCTTAAGTGTTGTTCGTTAAAAGGTAATCATTTAATCTTGGTAACTGTCAGAAAGGCTAACTACAACACTGTTGATAAAAACAGTAAGAAAAGTCACTTTGCAGTAAACTGAAGTTCAGTTTTACTATTTCTCAGGATTTCCAATATTTATATTTTAGCCCAGTTTCTGGGTGTTTTTCAAAGAAGTCTTTTATATTTGTTTAAAGGCCTTTTTTTCAGTGGCTTTCTTTTATTCATATAAACATATGTATCATTTTTAGGGAGTATTAGGATTGAACCCAGGGGCATTCTACCGTGGAGCTATACCCCCCAGCCCTTATCATTTTTTATTTTATTTTTTTTGCGGTACCAGGGATTGAACCCAGGGGCGTTCTACCTCCGAGCTACACCCCCGGCCCTATTTTTTATACTTTATTCTGAAACCGGGTCTCATGAAGTTGCGGAGGGCCT
>PVJS01051045.1:0-14103 GCA_004027185.1 Glis glis | reverse complement strand
CCTCTGCAACCTAGCGAGACCCTGTTTCAAAATAAAGAGCAAAAAATCGGGCTGGGGGTGTAGCTTGGAGGTAGAATGCCCCTGGGTTTAATCCCCAGTACCAAAAAAAAAAAAAAAGGAGGGATTTATTAGATTGACTCGCAGAATCAGAGCTTGGAGAATCCCACTGTGGACACCCGCAGGCTGAAGGGCCAGGAAACAAGTAGCTCAGTGCAAGAAGCCGGGGCCTCAGAGCAAGAGGGACCAGGGATGCAGCCCCAGACCAAGAAGGCCTAGAAGCTCCCAGAGGAACGCTGGCAAAAGTCCACGCTAAAAAACTGAAGGAGCTGGAGTCTGATGTCCGTGGGTGATGGCAACCACAAAAAATGGACCAGCTCAAGAAGAATCCAGTTGCAGGGACGCAAGCTAGCATCCCATCTCCTCCCCCTTTGTTCTACCAGAGCCCAGCCTATTGGACGGTGCTGTGCACATTCAGGGTGGGTCTCCCCCTTGGTTGGCTGACCCATATGCCAATCATCTCTGGAAACACCCTCACAGGTACACCCAAGTGTGCTTCATCAATTTTCTAGGCGTCTCTCAGTCCAGTCAAGTTGACTACCAAGGCGATGCTCTCGGTCATTTCATGCCACCATGGCAGGCGGAAGCTCGAGCGCACAGAGCTTTCTCCAAGGTCTGGACCATGTGCCCACTGAGGGACCCAGAGCCCGGTCGATGAGTGGGGACCCGGAAGTCCGTCCTCAGAGTGCCGCTCTGGACTTTGGCTCCAGTCTCTTCAAGGTTCTGGACATCTGGGCATGTAGTGGCCATTCTGGATGCTATCGATGCCCACGGTGGCCTCTCCATGGTGCCCGGAGGAGGTGGGTGGGGCATGGGCAGCCACACCCGTGTGGTAGGAGTCCTGGAACACTTTGAGTCAATGGGCAGATTGTCCTTCCTGAACCACACCGCAGTCCAGCATCTGTGACACGGGGCCAAGTAGAATCATCATGGTCCCCCACCGGGGGGGAGATCGGATGTCATTAGAGGGATTCCACATAGAGGCACCACACCCTCTGAGACAACGAGGCTTTCAGCTCCAGCTCCGTGCACGCCTCGCTCGGTCAGTGGGGCTGAAGGTATGACCTCGGAAGACTCTGTGACCACAGGCTCAATTTGTCCCTGAGTGCACACCACCCGTGGGAAACTTGGGCTAAGACTTCACTTTTGGTCATCACACAGACACACTTTAGTGCAAGTGGACAGACCGGCGTGCACGTGTGCTGCGTGCAGGGGGCTGGGCGGGGGGAGCAGGAAAACCATGACCCGTCCACTGGGTCAAGACCTGCTTCGGGCCAAGCATTTTTTTTTTTTTTTGCAGTACCGGGGGTTGAACCCAGGGGCGTTCTACCTCCGCGCTACACCCCCGGCCCTATTTTTTATACTTTATTTTGAAACCGGGTCTCACGAAGTTGCGGAGGGCCTCACTAAGTAGAGAGAGAGAGAGAGAGACAGAGAGAGACAGGGAGAGAGAGAAAGAGAGAGCACCAGCTGAGGCTGGCCGCGAACCCAGATCCTCCAGTCTCCGCCTCCCAAAGTACTGGGATTACAAGTGTGCGCCACCACGCCCGGCTGGGCCAAGCATTTTCTAGAATGGCTTTGCAAGAGTTTGCTCTGTACCTGGCTCAGAGCAGAGCGTGGTAACCAGCAGTTCATGCCTGATTTCTACAAATGCGGGCTTGGTGCTGCGGGCGAGGGTCCTTCCTAAAGGTGCGGTTCTTTGACAGAGGGATAGGAAGGCCTGAATATCCAAAGTACGGCAGCCTGGACAGCTTAACCGGCAGACATTTCTCGTCTCTCAGTTCTAGGACAGAAGTCTGAGACCCAGGTGTGGCAGGGCCGGTTCGGTCCGAGGCCTCTCTCCTCGGCTTCTCCCCATGTCCTCACGCGGTCATCTCTCGGTGCAGTCTGTGTGCTAATCCCTTACAAGGACACCAGGCAGACTGGCTTGCAGCCACCCTAACGACCTCATTTAACCCCAATCACCTCTTTTTTTTTTGGTACTGGAGGCTGAACCCAGGGGCATCCTACCTCTGAGCTACACCCCCAGTCCTATTTCATTATTTATTTTGAAACAGGGTCTTGCTAAGTTGCTGAGAGACCTGGCTAAATTGCTGAGGCTGGCCTTGATCCTGCGATCCTCCTGTCTCAGCCTCCCAAGTACTGGGATTACAAGCGTGCGCCACCATGCCTGGCTCCCAATTGCCTCTTCGTTATTTATTTATTTATTTATTTATTTATTTATTTATTTATTTATCTATTTTGTGGTCCTGGGGTTGAACCCAGGGGCATTTGACCTCCGAGCTACACCCCCAGCCCTATTTTTTATTCTTTATTTTTAAACAGGGTCTCACTAAGTTGTTGAGGGCCTCACTAAATTGCTGAGGCTGTTCTTGAACCTGCGATCCTCCGGTCTCAGCCTCCCAAGTACTAGGAGTACTAGGTGGTGCACGCTTGTAATCCCAGTACTTGGGAGGCTGAGACAGGAGGATCCGGGTTCGCAGCCAGCCTCAGCTACTTAGTGAGGCCCTCTGCAACTCAGTGAGACCCTGTTTCAAAATAAAGAATAAAAAAATAGGGCTGGGGGTGTAGCTCGGAGGTAGAATGCCCCTGGGTTCAATCCCTAGTACTGCAAAAAATAAATTAATTAATTAAGTCTTCTCCCTCTGCATTTGTCCCCAGAAGGGGACTGGCCAGCTGCAGAAGCCCGGCATTTTGTCATCTTGGGACAATCCGCATCTATGTCGGAGGGTCTCATCCCGGGACTCAGGACGGCACAAGCAGCTACAAGAGGGGCGGCGGGCGGCGGGGCGCCCCAGCTGGTCGGCATTACGGCGGTTACTGTAACTCCCAACACGGTTCGCTGACAAATCCCGTGTTTTCTCCCGCGACCGCTGTGAACTTTGCAAAGTGTCAGGCAATCCACAAGTCGTCAGCAAAACACAAACACACACACAACAGGCGAAGCCACAGCCCGCCAGCTCAGCTCCTGAGGGCTCCTCCGCGGAGTTTGCTGGGGAGGGGGGAGGCACCGTGGGGGCGGGGAAAGACGCAGCCCAATCCAATATTGAAGGAAATCCACCCGTCGCTGCAGTGGGTGCAGGCACCCGTGGGAATCGGAAGAGGCAGAAGTTCATTTCCTGCGGTTTATGGAGCTCTGCCGGCGTCTGTTTTTTCGGGGTCTCAGGGCCGGGAGACCCTCCAGCCAGGAGCTGCTGGGAGTGGAAACCGCGCTCGGTGTGGACAGGGACGCTCCTGCCGCACAGGCTGATCTTCAGATGTAGGTGGTGTCCTGGCCAGAATGGCTCCGATGCGGGATCGTTGCATCTTGATTCCCGACTTGGACCAAGGCCCCGGGAGCCATCGCGGCTCCTCTGTCCCCAGCCTTCTGGCGCCGCAGAATGGCCGCTGGAAGTGGTCTGAGCTGTTTCCTGTGGCTTCCCTCATTCCTGGAGTGGGGGGGTGTCTATTTTTAGAAGCAACCATTGCTATAAAGGTCCTGTCCGGCCCGTGGACGTGACCAGGGGACTTGTGGGCGACTGGGACAGGGCGGGCTGTGTAACCTCTCCATTCTGCTGGGATCTTGAGTTCCTATAAACTAACAGGTGGTGGAGAAGGCCGCCACTTCCTCTGCAGGGTCCCCAGGACCAGCAGAGGCCATCAGTGAGCTCAGGTCACCTGTGCCCTGCCCAGGCTGAGTGTATCAACCGACCGATCGCCTCCCGGGCCGTGGGCCAGCACTCTTTCTAGCACACAGTTGGCGCCGCCCATGCGCATGCACACAGGCGTGAGCAGCGATGCACGTTTTCCTCCGGAGCAGACACGGAGAGGACTCGCGCACTCTGGCAGGGAGGGGAGAGACCGTGTGTGACTGAGCCAACCCCGCAATGTATTTTTCCACGTCTGAAAAACAATAATACATTTTTAGTCTTGTGAAATGGCGTACTTTGGGGGAAGGCACAGAGACTTAAGTGGTCCTGGGTATGGTTTAGGTTGAGCCCTGATCCCTCCGCCCCCCGGGGCTCGAGGGAAGAGGGGAAGCAGGCCCAGCTCTCTGGTGCTTCACTTTCATCCTGTCCTGTTCCACTTCTGTTCCCCAACATCTCTCTGCGAGTTGCTTTTTATTTAAACATAACGCGCCAAGGAATAGATTTAGGTTTTGGAGGCACAGGTTCCCCTGCTGCAAGGGAATGTCTTTTTTTTTTTTATGTCGGTACCAGGGATTGAACCTGGGGCATTCTACCTCTGGGCTCCACCCCCAGCCCTATTTTTTATTCTTTATTTTGAAACAGGGTCTCATTAAGTTGCAGAGGCCTCACTAAGTACTTGAGGCTGGCTGCGAACCCAGATCCTCCGGTTTCAGCCTCCCAAATACTGGGATTACAAGCATGCGTCACCACGCCCGGCCAGGGGGATGTCTAAAAGGGACTGCCGAAACCGTGCATTGGGGGCTTTTCTCAGGGAACATGAAACCAAGGAACAGATACAGGGATTCGGGGGCCAGCAGAGCCCCAACCCTGAAGATTTCTATTCAGGAAGCAGCAGTTAGGGGAGAAAGACGCCTGGTGATTCCAGTTGAGCCACAGTCTTAGTGAGTCCGAAGGTGGCAGCTCTTGTCAAATGTCCCAGAGGAGAAATGTCTGCTTTTAGTCCTCGCTTCCTCTGTTCGTACCTTTTCTCTTTTATTGTATTGCAACCTCTTTCCCTCTGTTCTCAACCCTCCCTTCAATCCAGTCAGGTGTGATCTTGGGCACTCTCAGCTCCCCTGACCTACCAAAACCTGCGTGGAAAAACCCCGAAGCCCAACGCCAGTCATTTACACGTTAGTATAAATAAGCGATGGATGGGTTCCATATTCGAGTCTGGGATTGTCATTTCAGGCCCAGTTGTTTGGGGCTTGAATCGGCAGGGAGCTGACTGTCTATGGCTGCAGCCGTTCCTCCCAGGTGGATGACTCGGGGTGCTGAGGGGCCAGGCTCTGCCTTTGTTACGCGGTCCTGCTAGAAATGGGAGTCTTTTTTTGGGCACCGGCTCAGAGCCGTCTCCTAAACACACTCCACATTCCTCTCTCTGCTGGCTCCGTTGGTGGGAATTGGGAACCCAGATGCCCGCAGCCGCTGACCCGCAGGGCCTCGGCTGGAAAGCAGAGGCGGGGTCCGTTTAGCTCTGCGGGAACGAGCATCGGGGATGCAGCCAGATCCCATCCTTCGGGCGCAGCCCTGGCCCTGGCCCTGGCCGGGCAGTCCACGTGGCCTGTGTCGCTGCGGCTCTGGATTCAGCCGGCGAAGGGAGGAGCTGCGACTTACCTCCTCCACTTTATTTTTTAACAAGGATAAAGAGTCTTGCTAAGTAACAGGGGAAGGGAAGTTGAAACTCCATGCTGATTTTCCAGTGGAGTCCTGGCATTAGCAGCACAAGCTGAATGGGGAGGAGATGCCACCCTCGGCTCCAGGCTCTCTCCACCACCAAGACCTCTGCCACCTGCTCCCTGCAGACTCACCCCCAGTGTCCCCCTTTTTTTTGGTGCTGGGGATCAAATCCAGGGCATTCCACCACCGAGCTACACACTACCCCCACCCAGTCCTTTTTATTTTTTATTTGGAAATAGGGTCTCATAAGGTTGCTGAGGCTAGCCTCAAACTTGAGATCCTCCTGTCTTGGCCTCTCAAGTACTGAGATTACAGGCATGGGCCACCACGCCCGACTGGAATTCTTTTTTTATAATGATCAAATTACTCATACGGAGGAATGTATGCACACAGCTCCGTGTCCACTGCAACTCACATACACCGCAAACTCACACACTTCTCTAAGCCTCGGTTTCCACACCTGTAATGTGAGAATAATAACAGTGCGATCTCCTAAGGTTACGGTAAGGACAGAGAGTCACCCGGGGCGTGCCCACGTTCCTGTGCCCACTACAAGGGCCATGATGTTGGTTCTTAGGACTGCAGGCTTGTCCTGTTTCAAACACCGCCTCTCCCCTTAACGCTGACTCAGGGGCCTCTGGTAAACCGACCAAAATGCCCTCTGTTTATTGACAGTTCTCAGCTGGAATTAAGGAATCATGGGTACTTTGCATGAACCAGTGGAGAAAAGCCTTTTCCTTGCAGGGGACTGGGAATCTATTCTGCGGTAGCGGTGGCACACTCAGGCGGAGCCGCGCTGGGACCAGCTGAACAGAGGAGCTCAGGATTTGTCATTTGCCAGGAGAGAGCTAGGCAGCGGGGGTGCGGGGGTGAGTCCCTGTCCCCACAGCGGGGGCGCGGGCGGTGGGCTAGATGGCAGCAGGCATGCAGGATGCTGTTGTCGCAACTGCAATTGATTATTGCAGCTAAGCCGGTCACTTCATCCCCGTAAATCTCAGAATAATGCAATTATAGAAGATAAGCCAGAATCGGGCACTGTAAAAAGAATTCATTCATTTGAAAGAGAGGCTTAAACATAATCTAAAAGGCACCCATCTTCATTATTTTCCTACCAGCTAGGGTTTCATTTTCCACTCTGTCCCCTGTTGCCCCCAACTCTCCTTTCCCCAGACAAAATATGTGCCTCTGAAACACCCGGCACGCAGCGGGCTGAATCCCGCCTCGGTTTTGCTCATGGACAAAACTCCTTCGGGTTATTTTTATTTTTCCTCAATCATCGCGAGTATTCTGGACGTTTTTCTTCTGGGATTTTCTTTCACCTTCCCGTTTTAGAATTTTCTAATAAGATAAGAAACTTAGGGTCTGTTTTGGTAGTTGTGAGAGGTGATTGCCAATAAAAAAAAAAGGAAAAAATAGGAAACAGAAAAAAAGAAAGCCAACTGTCTTTCCACCTCCACAAGAGCAGCTCCCTCTTTCTCTTCTTGTTTTGTTTTTTATTTTTTGGTGGTACTGGGGATTGAGTCCCGGGACATTCTACCTCTGAGATACACCCCCAGACCTATTTTTTAAAATTTTTATTTAGAAACAGGGTCTTGCTAGACTGATGAGAGTCTCACTACTTGCTGAGGCTGTCCTCGAACCTGCGATCCTCCTGTCTCAGCCTCCCAAGTACTGGGATCACAGGCATGCGCCACCACGCCCGACCTCCCTTTCTTGTTTCGGAGACTCTTGGAAAATCCTTCTCCCTGCATTCTGCTGATTTGCAGTGCTGATTTGTGGATCAGGATGAACTGTTTTAGGGCAAGAAGATGGGGCGCGGGGGGGGGGTCCTCTGGACTCTACTACATGCCCTGCAGCAGTAGACACCCGCTAGGAACTGGACCAGCTCTGCAGACCCAAAGCTGAGCTGAAGGACCACTGCCCAGTCAGAGGGAAACGAAGTCAAGGAATTTTAATTCCTTCTGGCACTGTCCTGTTTAGCCACCGAGTAGCCCTTATCAATAATGGCTTCTTAGGACTCATTCTGCCCAGAGAGGAGGCCGGGCATGCGCCCTGTGCTGAAGCCGCAGCTCATTCCTCAGCATGGCTACGGAGGTGAAACCCCACCTCCACCCCTCTGGCTTTAGTTCCTGTCCACCTCCTGCTCACACCTGCTTCCCCAGAGCTGCCGACAGGAGACTAAGGAGCCAGGATCTGCCTCACCCCTGCCCTTGCCTGGGTCATGCAGAGGTAGTAACCATGAAAGGGCCACCCTGCAGCCTCTGGGACTGCGGAGAAGGGGACAGAGTTTTCCGGCAGCCTCTTCTCCCAGGCTCCCCGGAAAGGCCACCACATCCCACCGTCGTGCCTTCGACACACGCACGGTGTGTTGGCCACACGTGTCAGTGGCGCTCTGTCCTTGCAGTCAGCGTTGGCCACGCAGGGAAAGGGGGGCCTGCTGCATTAGGGTTCTGCAGCTCCCGGCCACATGCACCCTCTGAACATCCGCGTGGGAGGACAGAGCAGGACCCTGGTCGTGGGGCCGACTGGGACCTAGAGTCTCAGCGTCCCGCCTTGAAGTCATGCCAGTGTTCGATGACTGGTGTTGACCTTGCAACACAAAGAGAGGACCCTCGAGGGTGCCCAGGTGCCCAGGACTCCTCAGTGTCCCACCGGAGGCTGCCACTCCCCCACTCCTCATCTCTTCTCTTCCCCAGACCAACGGGGATGGGATATACTGCAGGAGAGCCAGGAAGGGTCTGGCAGTCCCTGTCCTCCTTGCATGAGGAGTCAGCTCGGGGACAGCGACACTGAGCCACCTGGGTGGGAATCCGCAGCCTGGAGGAGGTGGCTGACTGCCGGAGCTGTCACAGAACTCAGAAGAGGACTGGGAGCCTGGGCACCAGGACACCGCGAGATCAACTCCTAGCGGTCGAGCGGGGAACTGCAGCCAGCGCTGGGGCCGCGAAGAGGGAGTGCAGGGATCCCACGGGCTTTTATTAATGCGCTGGTCTCTGTTTGAATTTCCTCGTGTAAGCAAGTGAACAAGATAAAAATTCAAAACACCTGGTGGTTCAAAACGTACTCATTAAAGCAAAATGCTGCTAATAAAGAGGATAGTGGAGATGAAGTCCAGATGAGCCGCAGCTGCTGGTTGGTTGGAGGGACGGATTCGTGTCCTTTCTTCTCTGAGCGGAGAGGGGAAGGACCGGCCTTTGGGAGCCATTCGCCTCAGATGCCCTGCCTTGTTATCCCAGCAGAACTGCTGTTATCCTTGTGATAACCTGCTGGGTCTGGGGTGGCCACATTGTCTTCACCAGGAGCGAGGAGGAGGAGGAGGAGGAGGAGGAGGAGGAGGAGGAGGGATGCTCATGGGCCAGGAGGGTGTTGGGGCAATGCGTCTCCTAGACTGGCGGTACCCATATCATGAACACTTATTCTGTTAGAATGCAGGGACTCTGTTTTCCTTCTCCTCCTCCTCTTCCTCCTTCTCCTCCTCCTCCTCCTCTTCCTCCACCTCCTCCTCTTCCTCCACCTCCTCCTCCTCCTTCTTTAGACAAATGCTGCAGGTTGCTCGTATGCGCACGGACATCTGAGTGTCCCTGCTCAGATGCAGCCAGCACGCACATACCACAATAACATGGAAAATCGGAACTGTGGACGGCATGCAGGGTGAGGGGTTCAGAGGGGGCTCCCCAGAGGTCACGCTTGCTGTAGACTCTTCCCAACAAGGATATTCATGTGAAGAAGCATGAGAACCAGGAGGAGCCAGGCCAGGGAGACAGGGGCGATGGAGATGAGGGGAGATGCCTGGGCAAGGTGGGCGTGGGCAGGGTGGAGGGATGGACTGCTCACAGGGACCCTGGTGAGATTGCTGACAACAGCTAAGGCCCCTGAGCAGGGCCTGGTGCTGGACTGCACCTCCCTGACCCTCCTGCTGGTCTGGGAGGTCAGCAGTTTTTATTCCCATCTCCCAGGTGAGAAAATGAGGTTCATAGAGTCAGCAGTGGTGTGAACAGGGAGCGTGCAATGCCCTGTGCACACTAGCATCCACTCTGCTGCCCTGCCCTCCCCAGGCAGGCAGCGGGCACTGGGTAACGTGGCCTCTGAGCCACATGTGTGCATGGGCTGTTCCTACTCTACCCTCACATTCTGTAGTCCCTTATGAGACGGGAGTGGCGGGAAGACAGAGGCTGAGACTAAGGTGGGGTGAGCGCCTCGCTTTGGAGAGGAGGCCTTCTCTACGGGGGAAGGCCGGGGAGGAGCGTTGGGACTGGAAGGTGGAGGGTGCGCCAGAGGGGAGACAGTCCCCCGCGTGTGCCCGTGCCCAGAGACCACCTGTTCATCTCGGAAGCAAGGGCCTTCTGGCTGGAGGCGGGGACCGCAGAGCTCCACCTGGGCAGTTCTTGGTGGTGATTTGATTGAACCCTGAGGATCTAACCACCCATGAGGAGAGAGGAGCCCGTGGGTGCACACATTTCAGTCTCCAGTGTGGCTCCGGGGCCTGGGCCTGATTCTCCAACTGAAGGCCCAGCCCCAGCTCAAACCCCTGCCTCACTAGGGAGGCAGGAGAGCAGAGTGGTCCAGACCAGGCCTGGAATGTTCTTACCCACTCCCCAGCCAGCTTTGTTCCTCAGTCAGGAAAGTTACTTCTCATCCCCGTGCCTCAGTTTCCCCATCTGTGGATTAAAGCCAATGCCTGCTTCAGTTATTGGATGTTCAGGTAAACTGAGGCAGGTCAACGAGAGGGCCCGGGCTGCTCCCACGACTGTCAAGGTTCACTGATGAGCGTCGTTATCGGCAAGCTGACTGAAGCCCAGACGGGACAGCCATCGGCCGGAGTCTCAGGCCCCCCCTAGGCTCTCCCCAGGCCCCACACACCCTCCTTCTCCACAACCGCCTCTTCACCGTGTGCGCTGGCTGAGAGGAGGGTGGAGTACCCCACTTCCACATGCACCCCCAGGAGGGACAGCCTCGGCTCTCAACAAAGAGAGCACCGCGGGGTTCTCTGTTGGAGGAGAGATGGCTCTCAGTGTCTCAGTGCCCATCAAAACGGGAACTCCAGTTGGGGCTGCCGCGAACTGTCTCAAAACAGGGGGCCCGCGGCAACAAGTCTGCAGCCTTCTCTCCGGGAAACCCGGAGCGGCTCAAGCGCCGGCCTCCCAGCCCCCACGAGCCCTCCTCTTGGCACCCAAAGTTCCCCCCATGCACCCCCGTAGCGGCCCATTGAGGACATTTAGGGAATGTTCTTGAGGCTGGTAGTAAGAGTCCTCGCTGGCTGGCACGGGGCTGTGATCGCAACCCCCGGGCATGTCTCAGGGACACAGGCTGCTTGGGGCTCTGTGGAACAGAAGTGAGTTACTTATAAGTTCACAAGAAGGCCGGGCTGCGTGAGCGAAAGGGTCAAGAGATTCCAGGATTCACGCCAGGCTTTGAGATGGCCAGAAGGCTTCGTGGGGGCAGCAGCGGGCCAAGCATTGTGTTTGGCCCTGGGAAGGGGGATGTGAGGGGGCCTCGTGCCTGTGGGCTCTGAGCACAGAGATGTCACCAGTAGGGTAGTTAAAAGGGTCACAGGCGTGCTCGCTTCGGCAGCACATATACTAAAATTGGAACGATACAGAGAAGATTAGCGTGGCCCCTGCGCAAGGATGACACGCAAATTCGTGAAGCGTTCCATATTTAAAAAAAAAAAAAAAAAAAAAAGGGTCACAGGCCATGTTCTCCACTGGCGATGGGTGGAAAGGTTGGATAAAATACGAAGCGGCTTGAACACTTCTGCATCTAGGAGATTCCGGTGGAGTTTGACATTGAACTCCCTGTCGAGGGCCGAGGACTGTCCTAGAGGCACATTGAGATTATCATCTTGGACCAGCCCAGTTTGGATACATGGTATTTGACTGGGTGGGATCTGTCCGCAAACAGACACATTCCAAGGGACCTGGTGTAATCTTCAAGGTGCTAATGGTCAATCCCTCCTTCCCCTAGGCTTGTCACATAATTGCTGATCCCTGTTTGATTAATCCTTACCGAAACCTGAGATAATTGCTGATCTCTGTTCGACTAACTTTTACTGCAACCTGTTGATAATTGCTGATTCCTGGGTTTGATTAACTTTTATGATGTCTTGTCTAAAGTATCTATAAAAGTAAGGTGCTGGCTACAGAGCACCGGGAGAATTTGCCATCTCTATCTCCTCCCCGACCCCCCAGATTATTAAATATAACTATTTTGCAAATTACCATATCAGACTTCGTGTTGATTCGTGCGAGAAGACCATTGTTAGGAAGCTGCTTGACGCAGTGACCGTCTGTGGCAGGATCCACAGACTTTAGGAAGCTGTCTGGGCAGCGACCGTCTGTGGCTGGTGACCATAGACAGAGTATTTGTCAGGAAGCTGCTTAATGCGGCGACCGTCTGTGGCTGGGGACCATAGACTGTGTTGTCAGGAAGCTGCTTGGTGCAGCGACCTTCCGTGGCAGAAATCACGGAGTAGATCGTCCGCCGGAGCAACCGCAATAACTCCCCCCTCATTCCTGGGCCACTGTTTCAGCACCGCAGCGAAGGATGCCCCTTCCTCTGTTGTGGGTTTTCTGTCCAGGACAAACTAGGAAATTGTGGAAATGTGCAAGAAATCCTTCGGGCTGTGTTTCCAGGTGAGGGGTCTGAACACTCGTTGCTGTCCTGTTGGGAGTCCCTGGCTAACCCCCGATGGCTCCTGACTCGTCCTCAGAAGGAGAGGCTGGCGACCAAGCAGGGCCTGGGGCTAGCTGCGTCTGAGGGGACATCTAGGAAGGGCCGCTTGGGAGACTCCTGCTTACCCGCCATAGCCCACTTGGGGCTGCCATCCTGAGAGTGTGGACTCCGAGGGCGGGTTGCCCGTGCGTGAGTTCTGGCTACTTGCTTCCTTGCTGTGCGTCCTTGGGAAAGTCAGTCAGCTTCTCTGTGGACTGGGGTCGGTGTAGGTACAGTGCCTCATGGTGTGCCGGCACGGAGCAAGCGCTCTTTAAGGATACGCCATTATTATTACTGTTGATGACAGCAGTGTTCAGACGGCACCGTTTGTTAGCAAGCCAGCGGCTGACATGGCGGCAGTCCCAACTTCCCTTCGTAGAATAGAAAGAGGCTGACGAGGGAGGTGGCCCCGGGTGCGCCCACTCTCCGGGGACTCCTGAGCCTCCTCCTCTCTGCGACTCTAATTGGGTTGCTAAGCTTCCGAAAGCAGGAGGAGCCTCACAAAGCATGTTCTTGAAGCGAACCCCTGGGCCATCTCCCAGACCCGCACGCCCACCAATGGGGTCTCCTTCCAACTTCAGCACTGAGTTTCCCAATCCTTTGAAGTTTGGGGTATCTGGCAGCAACCCCCAAAAAAAGGATCCGAGCAGGAGCTGCTTATCTGGTGGGGTGACCCTAGGAGGCGCCTGCAGGGGGTGGACACACGGGGGAGCGGCCCAGAGAAGGGAGGCGGTGGTGGGTGTGTCGCTGCGTCCACCGGAAGTGGACCTCAGGAGTCCCCCTGGGACGGGAGCTGGGAGCTTGTGCGATGGTTCTCATCTGTGCCCTGTTGGAGGTGCTGTGGGTGGGGGTCCTGCCCTGCGCTCCCAGATGCCCGCTGTGTGTGGGCAGAACAGACTCCGGGGGTTTTGGGCAGCCCTTGGCCAGGGGGTGCCGGTGACAGGAGTGGGCGTGGCGGGGTGACCTGTCCTAGACAACCTCCGCCTCCTCCAGCCGCCGGCCTTCTCCCTTGGTTCCCGGCCCTTCAGTATTTACATTTATCCTCGTGTTTAAATGGTAACACGCCGTGTCTGCGCTTCCTGCTTGTTTTACAGGGTCCATCTCGTGCCCTGTGAACGTAACGCTTTCTTTTGAAGGCAGGAGCCTGGTTGGGCGGTGCTCCCCTAACAGGACACAGATTATAAACACAGCCATGTCCACGTGTCTTCTCATTGCCCAGGGCCACTGCAGAACACTCTGGAAACGCCTATCCCTTTTCTCCCAACTTCCTCTTCCCAGGGCAAGTCATTCCAGGCCCAGGGCACAGCGAGGGCTGAGGGGCCGGGGAGGGAGTCCTGAGGTCTGCGGGGACTGGGGCCTGCGGCAGAGTCCGGCAGGAAGGGAGGGATGGGCGGGGAGGGGTCTTTTAGGGACGGGTGTCCGGATTCCTTTGTGATTTTGGAGAAATGTAAGCGAGGGCTATGAGCAACCCTGAAATTACTTTTGATTGCTCCACTGCGCCTGTCTGATTGCACCGTGTTTGGAGACCCAGCCACATGGATTCTGGGATCATAAGGGCTCCAACTCTATTTTCCAGAGGGCAAAAATACATATGCAATAGGCAACCAGAGAATGCTTATGGAACGAATTAATGCACAGAAGTAGTTATGAGTGTTCAGAGCTCCAGTCGACCTTGCAGACCCTCTACTCCAGAGGCTTCGAGCCCAAATGCTTCCGAAAACTGCCAGAGACAATACAGGATGCCTAGTTAAATTTGAATTTCAGATTTAAAAAAATACTCCTTTACGGTCTAAGTATCTACCAAGTATTACATGCGACATACTTAGACTAAATGTGCTAAGTCTGGCAAGCCAGCTGTAGGGAACGTGCCAGTCATGGAATTTAAATGAACGAAACAAGCCAGAGGCAACAAGGAGTGGTGTGGAGTGGGCAAGGTTTTAACTTGTGAGCACACGCCCAAGAGCTTTTCTTTTCTTTCTTTCTTTGT
>PVJS01051044.1:0-14105 GCA_004027185.1 Glis glis | reverse complement strand
TCTCTCTCTCTCTCTCTCCCTCTCCCTGTCTCTCTCTTCCTGTCTCTCTCTCTCTCTACCTAGTGAGGCTCTCCGCAACTTCGTGAGACCCGGTTTCAAAATTAAGTATAAAAAAATAGGGCCGGGGGTGTAGCTCGGAGGTAGAACGCCCCTGGGTTCAATCCCCGGTACCGCAAAAAAAAAAAAAAAAAAAAAAAAAAGGAAAGGTAGGAAATAACCTCTTGTCCGAAAGGAACTAGAAAATCAGTGGATGACTGCTGCTACTGCCCTGGCTCAAAAGGTCTTTTAATAAGTCAGGAAAGGTGTCTGTCTTCTCACTCCTTAACTACAGTAAGAAATGGCAATAGTTGCTGGGCATGGTGGTGTATGCCTGTCATCCCAGTACTTGGGAAAGGGCTGGGAATGTAGCTTGGAGGTAGAATGTCCTTGGGTTCAATCCCCACTATCAAAAACTTAAAAAAAAAAAAGAAGAAAAGGAAAGAAAAAAGAAGAGAGAGCGGAGAGAAAGAAAACAAATCACAATAGGTGATAAAAGTTTACAGATAATTTTTAACATGATCAGGACTAAGGTTTGTATCTCCTCAAGATCCCACGGGATTAAGTATAATTTCCCTGTTTAAAGATAAAGATATAGGGTTTAGAAAGCTTGAATGTCTTGCCTAAGTTAAAATAGCTAATAAAATGGAGTGCAGACTCCATTTTATTAGTCCTAATTTTTAGATTCTGTGTCTGGAGTTATCTCTATACGACATGATATAGAAGTTTGAGTATGGATATATGTGGAAGGGCAAAAGGAAGAAGGAGGGATCCCAGTGGCTCCTTTTCGAGAGCATCTTCAGAAAGATAATGTTTAAAGGGGTTAAAGTGTTCTATAAAAATGGAAATCATTAACATGAATTGATAATGCCTAGGAGCCAGATCCTGTTCTTGGCACTTTATTATTTCATTAAATCCTCACAAAAACTCTATCATCTTATGTCCTTTTATAACCCCTACTTTATGACTTAAAAAATAAAGATCCAAAAGTTAAAATAATTTGGGAAAGCTCACCTGACCCTGAAATGGGTGAAATTAGGAGTGTTTCACATTTCTCCTTTCTTTCAGTGAGGAGGGATCTTGCCGTATCTGCATTCACTGTGTTGTAATAGTTTCCCACATCACAGATGGATGAAGTTAGAAATAACTTTGAATGTAAGGAATTGCATTACTGCTGAAAATTTTAAAGACACATGATTCAAAAGTTGTCCTCTCAGATACCAGAAGTGTTTGATTCCTTCAAATACCCTGTCAACAACTCACAATTTCTATGTCTGCACTCTGATTTAGTGTAAGTACATTTTAGTGAGTACTGATGTGAAGCTGTCAGGAGAGAATTCACTCCAGCAATCTATCTTCCTAGACTGATTGCTTAGATATCTCATATAACTTATTTATATGGATAGATATGAATTTATTCTTGAAATGTAAAATCCCTATGGAAAAATGTGAAGCATTCCTAATAAGCATTTAACATTTCTGAATGTCACAAATACTTATATGGTTCTTTGCCCTCCTAGGCTATGGTAGAAAAAACATGTGCACATTTACAGAGTCACCATTAAAAGCAATATTAAATTACACAGATGGAATATTAAAGATTCATATTGCTTTGAGACATGTTTTCTATTATGCTAGTATATTAGGATGTTTCAAAGGAAATATATATATATATATATATATATATATATATTTCTAAATTTTTAGGTTCTTCAGCTGTAAGGTTAGGAATAAGAAGATTAAAGACAGTGCAAGGAGGCCAAATAATGGCAAATAATCAACATGGGTAATTCTTTTCTGTTTTGTAACATGATGGGATGTGTGTGTGTGTGTGTGTGTGTGTGTGTATGTATGTGTGTATGTGTGTGTGTCAAAAGAAAGAGTGTATTACAAAGTAGAGGAAAACTCAGTAAAATAAAAGCTTTTAAAAATGGATGATGTAAACCTTACATTTTTGCTTACAAAGGGAAGTGCTGCTCCTGCAGGTGCTCATCAGATGCACCCGGCGGATCTCAGGTGATGATGGTGGCTGGTGTTTAGCTCTTGTCTGTGCCTGCATCCTGCTACTTCATCATCAATCACTGTTGCAAATAAATTTGTACCTAGAATTTTACCTTAAATATTTTTTTTCTTACCTCTGATATTTTAAACTTAAAACCAAGGAAGCATAGACTGAGGCTGGCTCTAAGGACTTCAGATTTTAAAGAGATGTAGGAATACATATTGAATAATAGAAAAAAATTTAAAATACAGTTTCAGACCATGTTTAAAAAGAAAATTGCTACATTTATTGAATACTTATTATATCCCTGGCACTGCTAACAACTTATTCCATAATTATCTCATTTAATGTTTACAATCTCATTATGAAATCGATATTATTATTACTGCTTCGCAAATGAGGAAACATGCACTTGAGTCATACACATAATACCTGATGAAGCCGGCACATAACCTAGACGATTAGCCTCGCCAGGGTTCCTTCTACCCTTTATTAACCAACTGTGTTGTAGCAATTCTTTAGAAAGCACTCTGCTTTTCCAACTTAAACTACAATTGCTTTATCATTCTTTGACCTTTTTTTACTTCTTTATTAACTGAGAAACAAAACCATGTAATTCATTTTGTACTTATAACCAAGCAATAAACTATTTCCCGAATATCTGTGTATAGGACTGACTCAGACTCCACCATTGCAAACATCTGAGTGAATTTCCATCATGGGTTGCAAAGACACGATTTCATTATTATTTAACACTACACAATATGGAACAATGTAACATAACTCCATTAGTAAAGGTACTTCCAGGATATGATGCTTGCCAGGTCATTTATTTTTATTTGCTCCCTGTGCCTTCTGTAATTAACAAAGCCCCCTTCCTGGTGTTTATGGCCACCGTTCAAACTTGCTGCCACCTGCTGGTGGTATTTCCTTATGCCAAAAGAATAAAGTTTCTGGGGCTAGGAAATTTTCTACCATCAGTGAATCTTGCTCACCTTCTAAATAGTGTGGCCTTACACATCAGGACTTAGCAAATGTGTCACATAACTAGTAAGTAAGAAGGTTTTAAAGGTTTCAAGTCTGGATCTAACCAAAGGTGTCAACCACTGTGGTACAGTGGCTACCTCCTTAGAAAAACCATTAAGCCTGTTACATCCATACTATTGAATGTTCATAGTGATAAATAGGGATAAGGTAGTTCTACTTGTACTGGCAAGGATAAATATCCATGATGTAGTATTAAGAAAAAAAACTGTGGCAAAACATTACCTACACAAATATGATTATATTTATTAAAACAAATGTAGATTCGTATGTTTAATCTGAGATTGGAGATGGGTCTATTCCCAAGGGAAGTTCATATTCCTTCCAATAAATCATGATGTTTCAATAAAAAATATTTTTCAACATCAAGGAAACTACTCAGTAAGGCAGGAGACAGCTGAGATACTATGTTTTGCCACTAAGTATAAAAGCTCAGGCATATTATTTTTTAATCTCTTTCACATAATATCTCTATTTGAAATTACTTCTGCTCACAAAACATCAGGGTTCAAAGATGAAACAGATCTTCTCTGTCTTCAAAAAGCTTATAATCATTTAACACAATCACTTCGTTGCTGAGCAGTGATGATAATTGAGTTAAGCACACAAAGATCTTTGTGTTCTAGAACAAAACATTAATAAGAAATAGGAAAAGTATTAATGTGGATGCTCCATGAGTCAACATATTTTAATAATAAATGGATTCCAACATCACACCATGTACAAGGCCCTGAGCACAAGATTTCCTTGGGGGATGCCCCATTCACGTCATGGGGGATTTCACTATCAAGCGAAGCAGAACACTCACATCTAATAACCATGTGTCAGATTATGATAACTTCTGTATTAGGAAAATAAACCAAATAAATTGAGTACATGAAAGAGAAAATTTCCTTAAAAGGGTAAAAACAAGGGCAGAAGAAGCTGACTTAGATTTTGGAGAATTAGTAAACTATCTCCAGATAGCAATATAGGAAATGGCCATTCTAAGCGCTCAGAAAAGAATGTGTCAAAATAGGGAGGTGAAGTAGACTGTGAAAAGCTTCAGGAAACATTAAATTATGCAATATGATGATAACTCAGTGCATGTTAAGAGGACTATAGATGATATGATAATGATTGTTCCATGTGAAGAAATGTGGATATATGCTAAGAAAGTTAGCTTCTTCCTGTAAGCACTGAGACGCCATTGAGGTTTCTGATAAGGGAAGTGATCAAAATCACCAGGTAAGCAAGGTAGAGGTTGAAGTAGTGGACTTGGGGACACCATTGCAGGAGTCAGACTCGACTCTGCTAGCAGCAGTGGAAAGGTAAGCAGGAGAACATAGAAGATGTTTCAGAAGCAGTCTCTTGTAAAAAGTAATAAAATGCAGAATCACATTTCTCCAGGTTTCTAATATTCCAGCATTAATCTAGTTTGCATTTAATAGTAAGAACCCTCTGAGTGTTGGAGAGAGAAAAACAATAAAAGTCTTTGTGTTCCTGGATAACAGCTCAATATTGTGATCAAGAGAACAAAGAGGATTTTGGATTTTTTTTTTTACTAGGCAGAATCCCTGAAGGATATAAAAGGTAATAGAGAGACTCTCAGCAACTTGATAAGAAGAATGAATATGATATCAAGGAGTAAATATTCAAGGACTATCTTCTGGTATTAAGTGCAAATACTAATAGCATGCCAAGAATGGAGAGAGGAAACCTGCAGATTCACAAAAATCTGGAATTCTTTTATGATCAGAGGGGCCTAAAGATTGATTCCATTTTTATTTATACTGATAACCATTGGTAATTCTGCAGATATATTTAAGGAGTGTTTCTGGCGAGATCGAACACTGGTTATAAGCACTTTACTAAAAACCATATTTCCCACATATTCTGAAATGAAGGAAAAAAGTACATCACAGTGAAAAAGAATAGTGTGTGTCTAATATTCAGCTCAGAAAAAATAAGATTTAAAGACATTCTTAAAGCTTTCGATAATTTCATTTCCTGAAAATTTAAATACTTACTATACATATTATTATATTTAACTATTTGTCATATATGTATGTGGATATGTATGTATATATGTATATGTGTGTATATATATATATATATAGATATAAATATAGATATATAGATACATATGTCTTTGCTATATACTTGTCAAGCCCCAAATGTATTTAGAAGACCTGGATGGCAACAAAGGCTTTGTCATAGTCTTCCCCTGAATCCTACAGCATGGCTTGCAACGTGCTAGAGGATAATACCAGCCAGATAAACACTTGTTACATTAGAGGAAAGGAAATTCTCTGATGAATCTGCAATAGAAGTAGACAAGAGCCTCGAATCACATGGAGTGAGCCATTCTGCAGTACCATTCCCTAGGAGGACCGCATTCACAGAGCACAGAAGCCAGCACTTAAGCACCACTTAAATAAAAACACCTTCTTGAATGAATTGGCAACAATAGACCTTGAGTATAAAATGGAAATGGAATAGATGCTGATTATGATGAACTTGTCAGCCTGCGAACCCTCGGCAGTTAAATTGGCAAGTGCAGTAAGAGCACTGACAAAAAAATCAGAGAACAAGTCCATCAACTCTGAATCTTAGTGAAAGGAAAGAAATTGGGAATGTGCACGGGCATGTGTGTGTGTGTGCGTGCACACGTGCACATGCATGCAAGAAAATAGGGAGATACAATGATTATTACAAGACTCTTGCAATGAAATCGGTGACTAAGTGCAGCTTTTGATGCATATAAAAGACAACTCCAGTGGAAGTTGTGAAAAATGGCGCCTTAAATGCGGCTAAAAGTGAAATCCAACTTAAATTATGGCTTGCAACTATTTCCAGGATCTCAATTTGATAATCTTTAATGTTTCTTTCTCCACTAAAGACTATGAGTTAAGGAAGCCCCAGTCAGAAGCTGTCTATCCCTCTCTTTATTAGACATTAAACTTATATCCTTCCCAGTTTATTAGATAATAAACTAATAATCTGGTCTCTATTTAGGCTCATCCATATGTCAAGATTATATGTTTCAAGCAACCAATGGTAATGTTCCTTAATTGGGATGTGCTACAAAAGATAAATTTGTTTGAGATTAACAATCTCCCTACAGAGTATTATTAATTTAATCTAAAAGCTAAATTAAGCGTAAAATAATTAAAATATACTTCATGCATGTCAGTTTAGCTTTGACCACTATTTCTTTTTATACTTGCTTGTAATAGATTGAGTTCCAATCCTAACGCCCTAATTATTTGTCCCTTACTTCCTTTTTTAATCCCTTTAGATCTTCCAATGTGTTTTCCTAGGGTTTACAAATTTTTCTCATGTAGCTAATACCTGTTACTATATATTTGCAGTACTTTGTTATCCCTATTAAAATATTCAGGATTCTATGATTTATTTTTATATTACTTTTAATCCATAACTTCTGTTTTCTTTCACAGTATTTATTGTTTGTATTTTTTGTCTACTGCAGTTGCATATTCCATTAAAATGAGAAGTTTTCTGTCTTGAATTGTTTGTGTACTCAAAGACTAAGGACTAAAGAAATGGATAGCAAGCAGTATACCTTCATGTCCCAAAGTGGGATGGTAACTCATGTAACACATGTGGTAGTAGTTCACAGAGAGTAGTCAACCCTGGTTGTATGACGCCTCCCAATTCACACTTAAGGGTACAAAGGGATTGATGTGGACAGATGAGGACAGAGTTTTTGGTTTTTCATAAATGCTTGCATGTCTACGCGGGTGCATCTCTTTACCTCATGTAAGGCGACCGGACCTTCATCACTCATACAGCACATGGAGTCTGTGAGCCACAGAGACAAAAGAAAGCGATTATGTCTAACTTCCATGTTGGCTACTTCTTGGGGTGCAATCTTCCTGTCTCAGGCTCTCAAGTACTGGGATTATAAGCATGCACTACCACACCTGACATCTATTACAGTTTTAAACAGACAGGGAGATAGGGATGGGGTAAAATTGTTTTGTACTATACTCTGTAAAGTTCTATTTTTTTAAGACCTACCTAGTCATATATTCATGAATCTTTATTTCTCTTTTTGGGTCAACCTACCCGGCTTATAACCCTAAGAACCAGTACCAGCTGTCTAGTTCAAGATCACACCTAACCTGGCTCAGTCACAAGGGCTTCTCCAGCAAGGGACCTGGGTGGAAACAGCTGTCCCAAGTTTTCATCTGAGTTCTCTTAACAACTTTTGCCCTGGAATTCATAATCTCTGTATTTTCTCATTCTTACATTTATTCTCTTGCAGCTTTCCCAATACTTTGTATAAATAATTTCTTTTATCAAATTTTGTCTGTTTAAAATAGTTGTCATTGCTTTTGTTTACCTAACAAAAGCAATACGATTATAATTCTGTGTTACATACCATATATGAATGTATGAATTTAAATATAGGTGTTGAAGGACATAGTTGAAGTAAATGTTAACAAATTTTTCTTATTCATTATTTACAAATAATTTTAAAACAACATCAGAATGAATACCAAGGAACAATTTTAACTCAACATAAAAAAGTGAAAGTCAAATTGAACACTAGATTTTTTAAAAATGAACTACTATATATCCCACAGTTAAAAGCTAGTATAATTGTGTTGACAGTGCCCACAACCATACTGTTAGGTGTTTTCAATTACATGCCATTTGAGGTTTTTAAATTCGTCTCTTCAGTCATGTTCTGAAATGGTCTGAATTACATTGGAATAAATGTGCCATATATTGACTTACTGGGCAAAGGCACTTGGAATAGTAGAGTGGGATTTACACTGTTCAGTGACCCATGTTGTGTAAGTACCTGCAAGGATAATACAATACACCCAGAGATTTGGGTTGGACTTCCACAACTGCTCTTTAACCATATCCCAAAGAAAAATAAATGTCATGTCAGAATAAATACCCCTCATTTTTCAATGATATAAAAGAAAAAAAATGAAAATTAAAATGCAATTGTTAAAACAAAAATGTAAGTAAGATACTCCAGAAATAAAAGGGTTTACCACTGTGTCCTGTGAAGCCCCTCACACTGATCTATACGCAGACACTGTTTTCACCACTGAAGCCTTGAGAAACATTGGATCTGTCCAAGCCTCAGTTACTGTTCATAAAGTTCAGGACACAGTGCTTAAGCATAGCTCCTCCATATAGAATAGTTAATATTAATAAGACCTGATTACTAGTGAATTAATTGAAAGAGTTGAGAAATTCCTACCAAGTAAAATGCCTCAACATCCTCTAAGTTCAATAGTAAATATAATAAAACAAAGTTAGCACAAAGGTTTATTTAAAAACAACAATGACAACAGCAAAGGAAAAAAATAATATCCTCAGACACTAAAGTTGGGATTATGATTTTTGTGGGATACTGTTTATTCCACAACTGTATCTACTATTATTTGAATAAATAGAAAATTTGGATGCCATGAAATAGGAAGTTCATACATAGTATCTTTGTAACCATATTCTAACTGCAGAGCTTTGGATATATCCAGGTTTTATTTAAGAAACATACAATGTTGAGGACAGTTAAGTGGGATCTGTAGCCACTAAAAGTATTGCATTAATAAACCAAAAAATCATGAACTCATGATCTCATGCAATAAAAAATCATAAACTCCAATATGAATAACTGTCTTATAAGCCAATACTTCATAGTCCCTTGGGAAGTCTATACCTTGACTTAGCACCAAAGATTAATCATAAATAAAGTATAGCATTGTTTGGAGGCAAAGGAAAGTTATCAGATGTATGTTGGCCTTTTACTGCTTTTGACAAATGGCTTATGAATAAAGCTTATACACACCTCAGGGTTTTCTCGATTTCTAACAAAGAATAGAGGTAACTAAAGTATTACTTCATAACAGTGCATGTCTGAGGTTATTACTGTGATACTCAAGGACAAGGATCAGAAGTAGATGTTGTAGAGTGATGGGCTTCTTATTGCACCCTTTGACAAGAAAAAAATGGTGGTCAAGAATAACAATGTTTATGTCTCCACAATCCTTCATGCTCGTAAGGAATTTCTAGCCCTACCTTCCTAACATAATTCTGACCTCACACAGCATTACATAGCTGCATTAATATTCTGTGAGACTGAAATCTATTCATTTCATAATTGGAACAATGAAGTTCTTTAAAAATCTATTTAGTAGTTTAAAAGTAAAACAAAGCAAGAATTGAGAAACATTAAGTGTACAAGCTTACAGTTTTAAAAATATTTTACTTAGGGAAAATATACAAGGAACAATAAATTGACTCCACAAAGATGAGTCTTTCCTCTAGTTCAATGACATTGAATTCAGGGCACTGCAAGCCTTTGAAATGATAAATAAATTATAGGTTCAAGATTATAGTCAGATAAATGACATGAAGCAATCAGCATCTATTTTAGAATAGAGTAAAGCAGGTACATGATTCAATTTATTTAACAGAAAATGATATAATCTTTAGTTGTTTAAAAGATTTGGCCACTAAAGGAAAAATATCGAGAGGGAATAGAAGTAAATCTTTTTTCAATGGTAGAGGAAAGTACTTTTGTAAAAGTTTTCTAGTGTTCTATATGTAGTATGCTTTATTTTATCAAAATAAAATCTCTTCAGATATGCAAGATATAAAAGAAAGAAGATACTAATTCAAAATAAGAAAACTTTTTAGAAATCAGTTCAATGTAAAATGGTCAGAAGTCCTAAAACAAGAAACAAAGGAAAACATTGCAGGTAAAAATATTGGAATGCTGTCTCCCAGGCTAGTTGGGATGCAGTTAGTGTGACCAAAAACATCTATCTTGTAATATCTATGATTTTCAATAAGCAGATTAGTACACAGATTGTAAGAAAAGATTAACCGCCTTCCCCACACTTAGCATCAAGAATGCTCAGAGTCTTTTAAATTGAGCATCCTCTTTTCCTTAGTCCCTGCTCAAGTTCATTTTAAAGATTAGTTTTTGCTATTTTTTGTACCAGCAATCTGTTCTTAGCCTTTTAAATATATACTCATCCATTTCATCAAACATTTCAAGCATACAGAGAAAGAATGAGCTTTAATATTATTAAGAGATCCAAAGTAAAATCCTTAGAAAACCATCTCAATATTTCTAAATATCTTTTGTCACCCAGTATTTAAGTAAATGAAAAAGTAGGGCAGAAAAAGAGTTACAATCTAAATAGAGGTCATTCAATTACAAAGACTAACTATGCTAGATGGTCTATTTCTTAAATTTGTACTCAATACATGGTTTTTAAATTACAAAATTAATATGCAATTGAGGAAATATGCACATTTTATATAAAAATTAATATGAAAGCTTTATATGATGCATCATTGAGATACTAGTAAACATGAATTTCATAAATTACAAGTAATCCCCTAAAATGTTAAATAAATGATTCCTTATAACAAAAGATTCTGAAATAAATTTAAGAATTCTTCTTGAAAGGTTAATTTTGTTCAGTATTTATTTTAAAATGAAAGGAGTGTTGCTACTGTAAGCAATCATTCAACTCTCATGCACCAAGGACATGGAAAACCCACAAACCAAATTTTTTTTTTTTTTTTTGCTGTACTAGGGATTGAACGCAGGAGCATTCTACCTCCGTGCTACGCCCCCGGCCCTATTTTTTTATACTTTATTTTGAAACTGGGTCTCACGAAGTTGCGGAGGGCCTCACTAAGGAGAGAGAGAGACAGAGAGACAGAGAGACAGGGAGAGAGAGAGCGAAAGAGCTGAGGCTGGCCGTGAACCCGGATCCTCCGGTCTCCGCCTTCCAAAGTACTGGGATTACAAGCGTGCGCCACCATGCCCGGCCCAAACCAAAATTTTTAACTTGAGAAGTTTGTATTTATTTTCAAGGGCTACTGTTTATATTCTGATAAGCATTTGGATTATGGACACTCAGTACTTGATATTTTTATAACACATTAGTGGACATTCAGGTGTTTTCCCCTCAGCAGATGAAATATATCAGAATATAATACCAAGCATAAATTTCATTTGTACAGAAAGAAAATAAAACCTGCTCATCCAAGCGGTGAAGGCCCTCCAGAATCTAGCCTTGTAGGTAACGTTTAAGCCAAAATGAAGCGACTACTACTTTGACTTCCCTTTTCCCTTCTTGTGTGCTTCCATCCATCTGCAGTTTCCTTCCCCACTTCTCACTTTTGACTTTTATCTCTAAGTGTTTAAAATCTAGCCCATTCTGTACATACTTGAGAACTCTACTGAAATAAATTTTTCTCTTAAAGTTTTTCCTTATTATCCTCTGTCAGACTTGATATGAAAAGCACTGAATTTGAATTCCCACAGATCTTTTTCCATATGATAGCTCATATTTTAATATAGAAGCAACTTTAGAGTTCATTCCACCCATGACTCTTTTTTTTAAAAAAACTCAGAAAACTGAAGTCTCTTAATAAGTGGTAATTAAATTGCATTAAGTAAATTTGCATTAGAGGCGAAACAAAACAAAAAGGACTAAATTCCCTCCATTTGCTCAACTTCCTTTCTGCCTTGTAGTTTGAACAGGTTCTATATGTAATTCATTACCATTTTAAATGTATTACTTTCCTTCAAGTTTCATAATTTCTTAATATATACTTACAAAGCAACTTTTTCATATAGGAGATACTTAAGTAGTTGATGAATGGAGTTGGATAGGGGGTCAGGAAGGAAGAAGCCTTGACTCTACTAGCAAATAGGGAGTAAAATAATTTCCAATGATATGATAAGAAATGATATGACTTTTAGGATGTTCATCTTTTTCTAAACTATGGTGGTTAATCCTATACCGTCTTCAAAGTGAAGATATACTCATTCAGAAGGCTGTTTTTTTCCTTCCATATACTTGAAAAAAATTAAAGACATTCTGAAATATTGAATCAAACAATTGAACAATATTAAAGGAACAAAAAAAGAACATCCTGAAGTAGGAGTTCTCCAAGTATGAGCCTTACACCATCTGCTCCAAATCACATGGGCTGATTTTCCACTCTGATGAAGGAGCTAACAAAGTAATCAGAAAACAAGCAAGATAATTATTGGTTGTGTGGTTTTATTCAGAAAATATATGGATTAATGAAATAGAAAATACTTGGAGAACCCACTCAGAGGGGCCATTAACATTTCTCTGAGGAAGTGATATTTAACCTGAGAATGGAAGATGAAAGTATCAGCCTCAGAAAGAATCTTAGGAAGTTTATTTGATGCAGAGGAAGAAAACAGGACATGCAAAGATACATTCAAATGATCACAGCAGCAGGGCTTATTGGTCAGAAACTGGATTTTTCCACGGTTTAAAATAAACAAATGAACCATAGAAAGTTATATAATGGAAAGCTATTTGCACACATTTTTCATTTGGATGCTGAGCCTTACAGCACAGAGGATTTAGCCTCAAGCTCTTTCCTCTGCATTACTATGCACTTGGTCAAACCCACACAACCTTAAACCAGGAAGTGACCAAAAGGAGGAGAGGCCCCTTCCCCCACTGCAAGATGAACTGTTCCTTGGGAAGCACCACCTCTTACTCATCTTTGCATCCCAGTTTTTGACATACTGCAGAGCATTAGTAAAAGCTGAATCGTGTTGCATTATTACATGTAATATTACTCTGTTAAAGAGGCTAAACTCCAGAATGGTTGACGCTTTCAAAATAGCCATTTTGAAAGTCTATGGCAATATATATCATTTCTAGTTTAATATGGAGAAAACTGCATATGATTTTTGTTCTATGTCTTTTGTTAATTCATAGATAATGGAAGTATTTGCATTATGATGGAGAAAAATGGATACTTAATATAGGATAAAAATTCAATTACATTATAATATTTGCATCAGTTCAAGGCCACTGCTTTTCTAGATAGGGTAATTTTTTTTCTATCCTAAAAGGGAAAAATTATATAGCTTAAGAAAATCATAAATTTTAAAAATTAATATATGGAATGTAAAATAATCTTAATGATAATGGTTAATACTAAAATTATCTCATAAATAAATTAAAATATTTAATTAATTAAATCATAAATGAATTAGTTACTATACATAATGCACTCACTGATATTGACAGGTATTTCTATCATGAAAATAATTAATTTCATTTAAATTGATTTTGAAACTGAAAATTGGGACCAACAGTTGTCATAAAATTATGCAGTCCACACAATTTAAAAGTGGAATGAATAATTATTTGGGTTCTGAATGGGGATTTCACTCGGAGCACTCTGCTGGGTCTATTAGCTGCCATACTTGGATATTTTCAAGGGCTTGATGACTCTCTAAACATTTTGTCCACTTCTGTTATAACTAATATAGAAAAAGGAATTTTTAATACTTATCTATGGATGAATCTTTTAGATATTCTACTGTGTAATAACACCAATTGTGTATTCTTAGATGTGCCAGTCAGCCTCCAAAATAGCTCTCAATAATCTTTGCCCCCTGGTATTCATGCCTTCAGATAGTTCCCCTATCTCACTGAATGCTGACTGTGTTACCAATGGGATATTAGGGAAATGACTACATGTGACCTCTGAGGTTGGGTGGGTCAGAAAAGACATTGGGGCTTCTATCTGGATATGGAATTGCTTACTCTGGGAGGAAACTAGTGTCATGAGGATAGTCAAGCAGTTGTTTAAGGAGGTTCACACAGAATAGGATAGAAGTCTTCTTCTGAGAAGAATTAGCATTAATTTGCCTGTCACATGAGTGAGCCTCCTTAGCTTCAGATCCTCAGTCCAGCCAGGCCTTCAGATCTCAACCTAAATAGTAACAACCTTTGATAATAAAAAAGTGTACACAAGCCAGGCATGGTGGCTCACGCTTGTAATCCCAGTACTTGGGAGGTGGAGACCAGAGGATCCGGGTTCACGGCCAGCCACAGCTACTTAGTGAGGCCCTCCGCAACTTCGTGAGACCCAGTTTCAAAATAAAGTATAAAAAATAGGGCCAGGAAGCCGGGTGTGGTGGCGCACGCTTGTAATCCCAGTACTTTGGGAGGCGGAGACCGGAGGATCC
>PVJS01051043.1:0-14104 GCA_004027185.1 Glis glis | reverse complement strand
CCCCCCCCCCCCACGTAGCACTGAGAATGATGTTGCTATAATCTCATATATACACCACATTGTTTATGACAGTAATTCCATAGATTCACTTCTTTCTTACCCTTCCCCTTCCCTTGTACCCCTTCCCTTGCACCACTGAGGGTTCTCCATTGTCATTGGAGTCCCTTTTGTGTCCCCACTACTCCCTAAGTTGCGCATATTAATGAAAACATATGTCCCTTCTTTTTTTGTGATTGGCTAATCTCATTTAACATAATGTTCTCCACATCTTTCCATTTTCTTGAGAATGCTGTTATTTTGTTCTTTATTGCTGAATAGAATTCCATTGTGTGTATTTCCCATAATTTTGTAATCCATTCATCTGTTGATGGACATCTAGTGGCCAAATTACTTTCTATTATGAAAACAATGCTAATACCACAGCACTATTGACTTTATTTTGAAAGCATTTTCATTTTTGCAGCTGAGAAGGGTCTGGGGTTGGCCAACTGTTGTTTGTGTTTCTGTGTATTATCCATGTCATGACAAATATTAGGTAAACCCTTGATTTTTCTAAGGGCATTGCTTGCCTTCCTTTTCCCAGGTGTGATTGATATTTTAGGAAATAGAAAGTAATATTGAAAGTGATTCTCTTCTTTCAGTAAAACTTCAATATGTAAACTTGTAAGAGTTTTTAAACCTGGAAAATCCTTTGGTTTTGGCTTAGATACTCTACATTGTATATTGTGAATATGTGTATCACTTAAAATATACCATGTTAGTCATGGGAGTATTATTAGTGTCATGAAGGCAAACAATACCAAGTAGCAACCCTTGAGCTATAAAATTAGAAAGTTCAAATACTTGAAAAAAATATGCAAAACTAAGGAGTAAATATCTATTCCAAAGGTAACCAGGAAATGTGAAGTATAGCTCTTGAGAACTTATGTAAGAGAAAATCAAGTCAACCTCAAAGCTTTTGTTCCATTCTATAATATTGAATGAATTGATGTATATTCATCAACAAGATTCCCTAAATAAAAAACTTAGTAAATGTGTGGAGGGAGAGATTCTTACCTAATTACTTATGCATCCACCTCAATTTCTGCCACCTACACACACACACACACACACACACACACACACACACTTTAGTAGTGATCCTTTCTTGTGACAGGGAATCATGTACAATATTTTGTAAAGTAGCCTTGTAGAATCAGTGATCCTCTGCTACTCAATTATTATGGAGTAGATGTTTGGAGAAGATGAGAGGAGCTGAGTGGAGGTGGCCATCAGTCTCTAAAAGGAACAATTTTAAAAGTCAGAGGGAGCCAGGCATGGTGGCGCACGCTTGTAATCCCAATACATGGGAGGCTGAGACTGGAGGATCCGGGTTCACGGCCAGCCTCAGCTACTTAGTGAGGCCCTCTGCAACTCAGTGAGACCCTGTTTCAAAATAAAATAGGGCTGGGGGTGAAGCCTGGAGGTAGAATGCCCCTGGGTTCAATCCCCGGTAGCACCAAAAAAAAAAAAAAGTCAGAGGGAAAAGATAAATTTAATGAAAAATAATATTCTATTCTCCAACCAAATGTAAATCATTTATCTATGATATACTATTTTTAAGAAAGCATTTCAATTAGCATGGACAATCAGAAATAAGATATATAAGCCATGATTCATACTTTGAAATTATAATAATTTTCTATATAATACAATTAACATATATTAATGCTATTAAAATATAATATATATTCATGCATATATAATTATATACAATGGAATACTCTGTAACCAAAATGAAGAATGCAACCCTGTCATTTGCAGCAAAATAGATGGAACTGGAGGCCATATCAAATTAAATAAGTCAGATATTATATCAAGTGAAATGAATTAATATTATATGCTAATATAATAAAATATTATATTATAACTTTCAAATTATGATTTATGTGGTTTATCTCTTTAATATCTCAATAAAGCAGATATACCTAATTTTAAAAATATTATAAGACTTTATAATATTTAAAACTAATTTTAAAAATATTATATAGACTTCTATAATAGAAGCATTTATTAAGGTCAGATCCTCAAAGCTAAACTGGAGTAACTGTCTAATAAATAAACCTCATTTCAACATAAACTTGCTAAGACCTACAAAGAACAAAAGAAAATTCTTAAATTAAGCATTCTAATCTGGCAATTTTTGCCCAATCTACACAGATGATTTCTTCAAATTCCCTTTGACATTGGTTTTTCATAAGTGGTGACCATCCTTTAACTTCAGTATTTTCATAAATTGTTCTTCACACACAACATAATTTCAGTATTACATTCAACTGTTCATAAAATGAAAAAGCAGCCAAATTTCATAAAGCCATTTTAAAATCAGTGATTAACCCCACACTTCACTAGTATTTAGTATGTTTTGTATTGCTTGAAAAAAGACTGTATATTATTTTTCATTTTTTCCATTTTAATGATAGTTTCTTTGTTGCTATGAGTTTTTCCTTTTCAAAAGTTATTTTAGTTTTAATTAACATGCATTAATTGTATATTAATTGTATATGGAGGTTAGTGTGATATTTCCACACCCAATTTTAAACTGAATTGCTTTTTTAAAAAGTTTTTTTTGTTTTTGATACATTCTGGATATTAATCCTCTGTCATATAAATAGTTGTGAAATATTTTTCCCAATCTGTAGGTTGTCTCTTCTCTCTATTGATTGTTTCCTTTGATGTACAGAAGCTTTTCAGCTTGATGCAATCCCATTTGTCAATTTTTCCTTTTATTTCCTGTGCTTTGGGGTCAGATCTATAATTCATTGCCCTAGGTTTTCTTGTAGGAGTTTCAGAGTTTCAGGTCCCACACTTAGGGTGTGTGTGTGTGTGTGTGTGTGTGTGTGTGTCTGTGTGTGTTTCATCCATTCTGAATTGATTTCTGTATTTGGTGAAAAATAGGGGTCAGGTTTTAGTTTTCTACATATGAATATCCAATTTTCATAGCACCATTCACTAAAGATGCTGTCCTTTCTCTAATATCTGTTTGGTGCCTTTGTCAATAATCAGTTGGCTTTAGATGGGTGAGTATATTTCTGGGATCTCCATTCTGTCCACTGGTCTACATGTCTGTTTTTATGTAAATACCATGCTGTTTTTGTTACTATGTCTCTGTGGTATGTTTAAAATCAGATATTATGATGCTACGAACTTTATTCTTTTTGATCTGGATTGCTTTGTCTATTTGGAGTCTTTTTGCTTCCATGAGCATCTTAGTATTGTTTTTTTTTCTGGTTCTGTGAAGACTGCTAATGGCAGTTTCTCTTTGTTGTCTTTAAGGAAGAGAAATACCCAAGTTATTTTCCTACAGAAAGAACCTAAATGGTGAGTGTGGTACTGAAAATTTATGAACTGAACTTGCCAAAGTGGTCAATGAATGAAAGAAAGGAAAAGAAAAGAATAACCATTTTAGCATCCAACTGTGTTCCATTCTATCTTAGCATGCTCGCATATGAATACACCCGATTTGTTGGAACCTTTAAGATGAGGTATGATTTCCCTCTGGCATCTCAAATAAGGAAGTGGAAACTGGAAACAGTAAAAATCTGCCCAGAGTTATACCTCTAAAAATCCAGGAACCAAATCTTACATAAGCCTTGGTTGGAAGCTCAATGGAAAGAAGGTGATTACAAATGTGAGAGATTAGAAATTAAGGTGCTAATACCCATCACAAAGAGATGCAATTTGGGTTGCAACAATAACATTTGGTTGAAGAGAGGAAACAACCAAGAGACTGCTCAAAGGTTCTTGCAATTATCTTAAAAACAAACAAACCAAGAAGCCCTGTAATCCCAGTACTTGAAAGGCTGAGGATCACAGGTTTGAGGACAGCCTCAGCAACTCAGCAAGACCCTCAGCAACTTTGGGAGACCCTGTTTCAAAATAAAAAGTGCTGGGGTGTAGATCAGAGGTAGAATGCCCCTGGGTTCAATCTTCAGTACCAAACAAAAAACAAAAACAAAAAATAATCTATACATAGTTTGCCATTCACATTCTTCCCATCTCTTCCATCCATTAGCTGCAAATTTAGGGATGGTTTTGCAAATTGACTAAAAGTGCTCTTAAAGAAAGATGAATCTGACTGATTCCTTGGCCTATTTATAGGAGTCTACTATTATCTGATAACATTTGATTCACCAGAGTTTTGTGTAAAATTAACTTCTCTGAAAATGTAGATCCCCTACCTGTCCTTTCCCTGCCCCCAGTCCTAAGGTTTCTTTGGTTTGGTCCTTACTTAGCATCCTAACTATACATTAACCCCAAACTCCCACCAATTCTATCTCTGGGTCCCAACATGAACAAGGAAAAAATATTACTAAATTGTCTAGAAAATTCTGTGAAAATAAAGGTCCTTAGAACAGAGCTGACCAGTTCTTTATTGTGCAGTATTACAGCAAGGTCAATTATAACAAACAGTAAAAGGCAGATATAATTGGGATCAAGGATAGAGTTCCTTACCAGTGCCTAAATACTCTGGTTTTAATAAAGAAAGATGTCAACATTTCACAAGAGGGGAGGCATTTGTTGTAAGTATCATTCAAGTGTATTTTGGAAATAATATACATTTATATGTAACAGATTATTAGCCTTATAAAACTGTCATTTCTTTATATGTGAATAGAGAAACTGCAAAATTGCCAATAATATTACCATATATCTATTGGATTCATGTAGGTTCCTCTCAAATCTGAAAAGATCCCATTTATTAACCTAGGATTAATCCCACTCTTTCTGCCCAGTGCTCTCTGTCATGCCCACTGAGGAGTGTCATAGCTGCCATCTTAGATAAAATGTTCCTCCGGAACAATGCCCAAATATGCCTAAAATTGCAGATGACAGTCGTGAGCTTTTTGCCTGCTTATCTGTCTGCCTTCGATGTGACCCTAAATTAGGCATCAGAAGGTATAGTGTTTAATACAGATTCCGGGCACAATATACCTTCTCACAATTAGTTGAAAGTGCTGTTTTGTAATTAAAGGGTGAAGTGGGGCATGATGAACATATGGAAAAGGAGACCCTTAATAAGTGATGGAGCCTTCAAAAGAAATTGCTAATTAGTATGCATTTGATGTGCACTATACCAATTTTAAGACTTTGCCTTGAATAAATTGCTATGTTGGGTGTTCGAAGGAGTGGTGAGATTAGCATTTACAAAGGGGGCAATTTTCTGTCTTCTTGACTCTGTTAAATGGAGGAAATAACTTCCAAGACTGGAGCAGTAGTTAGCCCATCAATCATTCTCACAGCTGGAAACTGGGGATCCCAAATGCAGAGATCAGTTAATCCGTCAGCTAATAAGTTCATAGTGGCACCATATGGCGCAGGGCCACTCCACACTGGGACAAGGACAGAACTGTTTACACAGGCATGCTGCTTTCTCAGGTAGCTCCCTGCTGACAGAACCCTTTGTTCTGAAGGATCAATTTACTTTGCACAGTAAATTGACTGAATTGATCAGTTCAGAGCATATAATTGTTGGCTAATCCTGTGGAATCATGTCCCATCCGTGCGAGAGGGACAAAGAGGTGCTGCCATGGCCTGGTCTGGGGCTCCATCCTGGGGCTATTCTCATCTGACAGACTAGACACTGATTAAAGGACCCGTGGACGATAGATACGTAGTTGGTATTGACTTCAAACGCCAAAAGGGAGAGAAAGCCTGCAAAGGCCCAGAAGGGCTTTTCTGGGTGTCTTTACTCAACTGTATCATGCCATAACTTGGGATAAAAGCAGTCCAAACAATTTAGGTGCAAACCCTTTTTCAAATACTTGCTTGGAAGAATGAAAAGGTACAGCTCCATCTGCAAATCTAAGATACTCCACTTGCGCTCATTTCTAAATGTATCTTCTGTTTTTAAAAAAAACGAAAGGAACAAAGGAAGAAAAAGAAGCTTAAGAGACGTGTCCAGAAAAGTATGGAAACTGCAAGCTAAGTGAGAAACACATTTCTTAGACATTGTGTGAAAGCGCAGAGGCATCCACTGTTGAGCCTGTGTACAGGGTATGGGAAAATTCACCAGGGCTTTTCAGAGCAAATTAGAACAAAATCTTCCCATCCCTGCACATTGCTGCGAACCCTGATGCTTTGTTCTACAGATGTGTTTGATCTGACTTTGTTTTTTCCTTCTCACATAAAAAATAAAAGAAGAATAAATAAAATGAAAAAAATAGAGATAAATGTTGGATATAGTTCCCTTCAACTAAAGGTTTCCTTCAATAGCTAGTGTCAATAGAATCATTTCACATCAATGGTTTGAAAAGAGAATTGTGTTCAATAGGAACTGAAGCCATTTGGAGTTGCTGAGAAGACATTGCTTATTAAATGTCTGGACAGTAATGAACTTTATACAACCACCCCCAGAGTTTCCACCAATTAGAGAGCTATTGATTTCTTTACTTACTTTATTGAGAATAAATATCTGAGATCAGTGTCCTAAGGAAAAAGCATAGCAAGTTTTTGATTTGACAATATGTGAAATGCTAGGGGTTATCTTGTTTTCCCTCTTTTCTTCAAAGCAATATATGATGGATGATATTCTAACCAGTAGAGACAGGCATAAAATTTAATGGTAGTTGATATATTTTACCATTAAAATCTAAAAGTAATGTTTCATAAATGTCATCAGTGTATCTTTTCAATATTTCTATGTCTCTGCACATTTTTCCTCTCATGGATTTTTCATCTCTCTGTTACCACATCCACAGTATCCAAGGATCCATAGCATTAAAAAAAAGTGAAAATCCAAGAAACATTTGTATGTTTTATTTTAGGAGCTCCTATAATGAGAATGAGATAAAATATAAATAATTCTGTAGAAGCAATTTTAAATTAAACTTGCAAAATGAACAAAGCAGAAGTTTAATTGTAGAATGAAAACCTCATAAGCAAGCATCTAATATGAAAGCAGGCATTTTGCCAAAAGAGCTCTTTTTTTAAGGAGCGAAAGGCCCTTTGTGATATTTTGGTAAAATTTTCTCTCTCAAATATTATAAAATTGGATTCTCCCTTTTCATAGACAGTGGATGGGGCAAGCTTTAAATCCTTCAGGGTCACCCATGTGCCAACTTTTAATTTATTGAAGTAACACATTCAAGTGTGCACCTTGAAGTCAACTTGAATTCTCAGGCCCTGAATCATCAACATAAAATCCATTCCTTTATCCTATCCTGAATCTCACCAGATCCCCCACCTTGCCCCCATCTCAGCATTTGCTATATTACAGGGTAATACCGATGTTCCTGCATTCTAAGCTGAAAGACAGAACTCACAGTCGTTGAAACACATGCTTTATGTTGCTTATTCATACATACTATATGGTTGGAAAAAAGTAAACTTGATAAATTTAGTAAGTTTTAATTTAATGACCTTAAATATAAGAAATAGGGCTGGAGAGGTTGTAGACATTACATTTCACCAATATATTGCTCTGGAGTTTCTACCCATGTAGAATGCACACTCATATCTTTCCTTGGCTCTCTCAATTGTTCATAGTAGTTATGCCAGAAACCTTTGGGATTTTTATTTATCAGAAAATGGACAATACATCTCACAGCAGTAATATGTTACAACCTTTAAGAGCAGTTTGAATTCACTATCCCAAAATCTTCACATAAAATCTTCAATATGTTTAACCTTTTTATTTTTTAAATTAGCAAAAAATAAGAACTCAAGGGAAAATATATGCTTTCTTCTCTGCTTTGTCTCTGCTGACCTTCTCTTCCCTGGGCCTTTCTCAATGAAGACAAAGAAAACTTCTCTCCCATCTCATTACAGAATGTCCCCTTGCAGACTCTATCTCTTAACTGCATCATTAGATGTGTTGTCTTTCTTCTGTAGTCTCAGACTAAAGAAATGCCTATTCAAGGGCTTTAGAAATTTGCTGTTTTTCAGAACTAGGTTTGGGTATGTGGGTTGGTCAGTAGAGTTCTTCATAAACTAAGACAAGGCAAAGGTCAAGACCTAGGGTGAGTCCTCTTTACAGTTTCTCCATCTACCCACCTAAAACATTATTTGCAAGTTCACAATATTTCCCTCCCTACTTTACTTTATCTCCTTAGCAATGAAACTATTTATCATCTCTTGCTTATTTGGGGTTTTTGTTGTTGTTGTTGTTGTTGTTGTTGTTGTTATTTCCTGCCCCCAAACATAAGCCACATGAGGGTAAAGATTTTTGTCTTCCCTATTCACTTCTGTGTGAACAGGGAAGCACTTAGCACATAGTAGGCTTTCAAAAATTATGTTTGAGCCAGGTGTGGTGGTATGTGCCTAGAATCTCAGCTACTTGGGAAATGGAGGCAGGGGGATCACTTGAGCCCAGGATTTGAGATTCACCTCAGTAAGATAGTGAGACCCCTATCTTAAAAAGAAAACACACGCACACACAGCTATATATATGGAGAGCGACAGACAGATAGTATATACATATATACACATATGTATACACATATATATACATATATACACATATGTATACACATATATATACACACACACATACACATACATGTATATACAGAGAGAAAGAGAGAGAGAGATTGTAGTTCCTGCACAAAATACACATGCAAAAATACAACCAAATATGCTAATTTCTACCAATGAAAATGAATTATTTAAAAAGAATATTTCCAGCATTTTTGCAGATTTGTTTAACTATTGATTCTGTAAATGTTTATTTTTCAGGTCGTGGATTATCTGTGACTTTTAGGCATTGCTGTGCATATGGATGGACACAAGAAGAAAAAGAAAAAGTGAAATACTTTCTTTTGTTAATTGTTTGATGTTTCCATTAAAGGTTTCATATAACACAAAAATGGAAAGCTAATAGAAAAATGGAAAGCTAATGGTTTGGGTATATCCTTGTATTTAATTTCATCCAAATAAGAGTCTTTGTTTCACATTACTATGAAATGCTAAGGAATTGATAGTTTCCTTGATATTAAAAAGTTTGTTTTAAATGTCCAGTTTTTACTAAGGACCATATTGCAAATCCATTACACATATACTATAACTTATAAAGTTACACATCATAGGTTATACAAAACCCTTTTCCTCTAAAAGTTTGTGCTCTATTCTGTGGTGTGCTAGAGCTCTTACCAGCTCATGAGAACTGATTTTGTGCATCTCTTCCAAACTCCATATTTAGTGGCATCAAATTGGTAGCTTGAAATTGGCCATTGTGGGAGTATCACAAAAATTGGTAAATGCTACAAATGAGAGTTGTTAAACTTTTATCAGCACTTATCTGTCTGATGAAACTAAAAGCTCTAGCTAGTACACTACTAAACAAAGAAGACATACAATTTCCCAATATAAAGTGCTTTCAATTCAGACTAAGCTGGAAAACAACACTAGAAAGAATTCCACCTCTCCTCCTACTTCCTCGCTTCTCTGTTTCCTCTATTCCTATCAAGCCGTGAGGAATGCACCGTGTATTACTGTTCAGATGAAGAGGTTTGCCATAGCAACTACTAGTTTTCCAGGTGTCCAGTATACACTTATAATATGATGAATGGTGATGCTACACAGCTAATAAATCTTAACTCAAAGGAAGGGAAAAAGCCGTTTTATTACTCCTTTTGAAATGCAAGATGTCAGTATGGATGGGGTGCTTTGTGTCACTCACCTCTTCCTGGTACTTCTGTATACAATTATTTAGAAAAGAACAGAGAAACAGAAAGTTGCTTCTGATTCATTCACGACAGTGGTCTGAGTAATTCATTTGTATAAAATTCACTAGAAAAAAACATGGGAATCTGATGAATTTTTCCAAAAATAATGTCTTTCATAGGACAAAGAAGGCTGGCATATTTAAAAATGATAAGAAAAGACATAAAGGTCCATGTTTGTGTGCTTCTCTTGAAGGAATTGTGTAATTCCTTAAATAAGAGATACAACATTTTTTTAAATTACTTGAATTTAACCGGGCGTGGTGGCGCAGGCTTGTAATCCCAGTACTTTGGGAGGCGGAGACCAGAGGATCCAGGTTCGCGGCCAGCCTCAGCTCTCTCTCTCTCTCTCTCTCTCTCTCTCTCTACTTAGTGAGGCCCTCCGCAACTTCGTGAGACCCAGTTTCAAAATAAAGTATAAAAAATAGGGCCGGGGGTGTAGCGCAGAGGTAGAACGCGCCTGGGTTCAATCCCCGGTACTGCAAAAAAAAAAAAGAAAAGAAATTCCTTGAATTTTGTTTTTGCCTTACTCTGGGTTGCTATAACAAAATACTGTAGACTGGATAGCTTAAACAACAAATATTTATTTCTCATATTTCTGGAGGCTGGGAGGGCCAAGATCTAAAGCTGGAAGATTTAGCATCTGCTGGAGGTTCTCTTCCTGGTTTGCAGATGGCTGCCTTCTTGCTGTGTGCTAGCAAGGCAGAGAGAAACAGAGAGGGAGAGACAGACAGAGACACAGAGAGAGAAAGACAGGGTGGGGGATCTTATCTCATTATGGAGGTTCCACTCTCAGGACCTCATCTAAGCCTGTCTTCCAAAGGCCCCACCTGGGAATGATGCCATCACATTGGGGACTATTGCTTCAACATCTGAAAGGGAACATAAGCCCTCGGTCCATAGTCTTTATGAAAACTCACATCTCAATTTTTTTCCCCAAATGTCTTCATATGTCTGTATGTCTGTGGGTTTTTATTTAGAAAATCAATATGTGTTGTTTTAATTGTTTTATAAAATTATTTAAATAATTTATTTACTTTTTGTGTTTAGAAAAAGATCTAAACTAAGTCATACTTGTGAAGTTGAAAACACTATATAGTAGAATCAGATAAAGAATATTATCAGCCTTTTTCAACAATATTTCATTGATCTTTTAAAAGATAAGACCAAAGAGATATGTCAATATATAAATGATTTAATGTCTTCTATATTCTCATAACTCTAAATTTGAGATAATTGACTTTATTTTAGCACCAAGTATTCATAGAACAAATGTTTAAAAAATAAGGCTTTGAGTAATAGTTCTGACATGTATCCACTATGGATATCACAAATAACCTTACCAAGTCTTTGGTATCATGACAGTGAAGATTCTTCATTTGGGACTATTTATCTAAGAACAATAAATGCAGTTAAGGGGAGGAAGGGGGCATATATTTTAAAGTTTAATGTACTGAATGTCAACGCTTGCCTGGCCCTAAGACCCATTCATGGGGTGGTGATTAGCTGTTCTCACACTGCCTCTGCACTGAAATCTAAGAGAAAATAATCAAAGGACTCTGGGCTGACCCCAGGCTTCATCAGAGAGAAGACAGACTTCTCCACTGTGATGACCTCCCCAGAAACTGGAGACAGAACAAAATAAAGATGTTTTTCTTTAACATGCTTTTATTGGTGCACTGGAGTCTTACATCGCAATGAATATCTATTTGATGTTAATATACATGCACACAGCTCTTAGTGTCCCCCCCTGCCTCCCCCCACCCGTATGAAGTACCAATAGGTGTCCATCAACAGATGAGTGGATTACAAAATTGTGGGAAATACACACAATGGAATTCTACTCAGCAATAAAGATGTTTTTCTAATGCCAAAGTAGATGACATTTATTTATAGAATCAGCAACTGAAGAGGGAATAATCACTATACCCTGTTCCTGCACTTGGAGTGAAGACTGGCAAGTCCTCTGTGTTATCAGGACTAGTGCAACCCTTCTGCAACCAGCCAGATTGCCCCTTCCAGCCCAAAACCCCAGCAGCACCTACAGAGAGTCATACCTGTCTAACATCACACTAGCATTCCAGTGAAGGCTAATCATGGAGACTTAGTGGAAATTCTGACCAAGGTGAGTCCCATTTATTCAATGACAACTGTTTCAAGTGCAGCAGAAATGCTTGCTGACCACAGAGTCTATTAGCTAACTTTCTTAACCACTCCTATGAAGCCAAGTAGGACTGATGTGTTCTTGTCTAAAAACAAGAGGACAATCTCCAATTTCTAAGAGTGTGAAAAGCAATCTATAAACACAAATTGAATGAATAGTGATGAATGAAAGAAATGAGATGGGAAATAGTCTGAAAGAGTGACCAGAGTGAAATAAAGAAGGTTTGCACTAGAGGAAAATATCTGATGAAAAAAATCATGTAAATGAGCGTCATGCAGTATGAGAAAGACTGAGTGAGAAAGTATGGGGCTGCATACAACCCACCAGTTGATGTAATTCTCTACTAACTGGATGTCTTTTTCATAGCTACATATTATTTGTATTCACAAGACAGCCACACTCCTAGACATTTACATATATACCTACACATTAAGCTATCATAGAATCTTTTTCCCCTTTTTTGGTGGTACTAGGAATTAAATCCAGGAGTGTTCTATGTCTGAGCTACATCCCCAGCCCTATTTTATTTTTATTTTGAAACGGTCTCTATTTATGACTGTGCACTGGCCTTGAATCTGTGATCCTCCTATCTCGACTTCCCAAGTACTGGGATCACAGGCATGCACCACTGTGCCTGGCTTCATAGAAACTTAATGCTGTAAAAGACTTAGAAATTATTTACCCATAGTGAATAAATGCAATGCATACATGCCAACACTCATCACCCAATCTCCCTGGCAGATACCAAAAATTAACCACAATATTGTATATTTCCCCTATTCTTTTTTCTTAACTTTATAAAAAATGTTTTATTATTTCCATTTTTGTATGAAACACTTGGGAGAATCCTAACCAGTCAACACACAGATGTTACCACATGAAGAGGAACTTTATCAAACCTTGAGTCTCAGGACACATTTTTCTTTCATCATGTCTTTGGTAATTGTCTATGCCTCTTAATTTAACTATTTTTTTTAAATTTCACGTATCCCATTTTCCCCATTGTTATCTTTGATCCCAATTACAGTACTGGGAAAAAGAAGGCTCATCAAAACAACCCTCTAAGTAGAATGGAATGGTTTTATAAGTGACATCATTTTTTTCATTTGACAGAACCTTTACATCACTTGTTCTTTCCCCCTATTCTTAAACTGAGTTTCACATCATGCATAGTCCAGTGCTCCAGATGACCACTAGCAATTAATCAGGAATAATCTACAACATGAAGCCTGTTTACCAATCCTAAATCCTCAAAATCTTTGAAAGTTTTCCTATGTGCCATATGGAGCTAATAAAACCCACATTCTAATCCAGTTATAAACACATAGGTGCTGGATAAAATATTTTAAGATATTTTAAATATATGATGAACTCTAAAGAAAAAAATAAATTCTAAGACACTAGAAACGAAGAAGAAACTTAAAAACAGGTCTACACTCATGTTAGCTGACACCATGTTAAGTGAGAGAGCTACTTTTTATAAAACATTATTGTTAAAGATCTTGTTTTTAATGTTCAGACAGTTTCAAGACATGTGACCTTGGGCTCACTCAATGTGGGGTGCTGAAACTGAATGTGCTGCCTAAACCTGGTATGTCAGAATAGCTCTGCCCCACAGAAAAGTTGAATAATAAAAACTCCACTCACAGAGGTAGCTCAGCAAAAGAAAAGATTCCTTGAGGAGTAATATCTCCAATCTTTCCCACAGAGGGATTTGCAGTCTGGGTTATACTTCCTGTAACACTGTGAAACACCACAAAAAATTATTAGGGCAAAAGCTAGTTACAATCCAACAAAATCTCTGGGGTAAGTATGACAAACTAACAGAAAAATGTTGAATTTGGCACTTTCAAAATCAAGGGCACAGAAACTCTCCCAAAACAAAACAAAAATCTACAAATCATATAGCAGATGATTCACCATGAAGGAAAGTTGGCAGAACTAAAATAAGGATAGCACTCTGAGACTTTGGTTTTTTTTTTTTTTTTTTTTTTTTTGGTATTGGCGATTGAACCCAGTGGCATTCTACTTCCGAGCTACATACCCAAACCCTATTTTATTTTTATTTTGAAACAGGGATTCGCTAGGTGGATGAGAGTCTCACTACTTGCTGAGGCTGTCCTCGAACCTACGATCCTCCTGTCTCAGCCTCAGACTTTGAAATAATAAAATAGTCTGAAAAAATACCACAAAAAATTAGGTTTAAAATATTGTGTTTTGTTTTGTTTTTTTTTTTTTT
>PVJS01051042.1:0-14105 GCA_004027185.1 Glis glis | reverse complement strand
ACACTATCAAGAACATGTGCTGGGCAAGGCGTGGTGGTGCATGCTTGTAATCCCAGCACTTTGGGAGGCGGAGACTGGAGGATCTGGGTTCGCAGCCAGCCTCAGCTCGCTCGCTCTCTCTCTCTCTCTCTCTCTCCCTGTCTATCTCTCTCTCTCTCTCTACTTAGTGAGGCCCTCTGCAACTTTGTGAGACCCGGTTTCAAAATAAAGTATAAAAAAAAAATAGGGCCGGGGGTGGAGCTCGGAGGTAGTACGCCCCTGGGTTCATTCCCCAGTACCACAAAAAAAAAAAAAGAACATGTGCTGGGCTGGTGGGCTGGTGGTACATGCCTATAATAGGAGTACTTGGGAGGGTGAAACAAGGAGTATCACAGGTTTGAGACCAGCATTGTAATTCTGGGAGACCCTGTTTCAAAATAAAAAAAATAAAATAGGGCTGAGGGTGTAGCTCAGTGGTAGAGCACACTTGAGTTCAATCCACAGTAACACACGCACATACACACACACACACACACAAGCATGAAACAAACTATAGATTGGAAAATAAATACAAAACCACGTATCTGCAAAGAACTTGTATCCTGGTTATACAGAGAACTCTCAAAACTCAATAACAATACTAAAAAAATTAATTTAAAAACAAAAAAGATTTGAACAGACACTTCATCAAATAATGTATAAGGATAGCAAATAGTCAAATGGGAAGATTTGCATCATCATTAGCTCTTAAGAAAATGCAAATTTAAACCACAATGAGAAACAACTGTACAGCTATTAGGATAACTAAAATAAAACCACTGACTAGCCGGGCGTGGTGGCGCACGCTTGTAATCCCAGTACTTTGGGAGGCGGAGATCGGAGTATCCGGGTTCGCGGCCAGCCTCAGCTCTCTCTCTCTCTCTCTCTCTCTCTCTCTCTCTCTCTGTCTCCTTAGTGAGGCCCTCCGCAACTTCGTGAGACCCGGTTTCAAAATAAAGTATAAAAAAAATAGGGCCGGGGGCGTAGCGCGGAGGTAGAACGCCCCTGCGTTCAATCCCCGGTACCGCAAAAACAAAACAAAACAAAACAAAACAAAACAAAACAAAAAAAACACTGACTGTACTGAGGGCAGAGTGAGATGCAGAGCAACTAGAACTCTTGTACATTGCTGGGAGGAATGTGGAATGTTACAGCTACTCTGGGAAATTATTTGGTAATCCTCATAAAGTCATTTACTGCTGAACCAGCAATTTCATTCCTGGTCTTGTATTCTAGAGAAATTAAAGTATTTGTTTGCACTAAAACAAATACTCTTATGTTCACAACAGATTTATTTATGGTTTCTAAAAGTGGGAAATAATTTGAATGACTTTCGGAGTCAATATATAAACAAACTGTGATATATCCATATCATGGAATACTACTCAGAAATAAAAAGAAACAAACTGTTGATATAGGCAATGATTTAGCTGAATATCAAAAAAAACATGACAAGTGAGAGAAACCACTCTCAGAAGGTTATATACTGTGTGATTCTTCACATTTGATATCTCAAAAAGACAAAAGAATAGAGATGGAAAATAGATCAGTATTTGCCAAGGAAATGGGTGCAAGGCATAACAAAACAGAGTTTCCAAAGGAAAGTGTGCTGGAATGATGGAAATAACGTGTAGCCTGATTTTGGTGATAGCTATGTAGATCTACACATCTGCTAAAATTCACAGAACTAACTATAGAAATAAAAGTTATTTCACCCTATTATAGTTTTAAAATAAAATTAAAACATAAAGTTGTGATAAGAATTCTCTTTCCAAACTTCATTTTCTAATAGATATACTAGGGTTTAATTTGCATGCAATAAAACATTTCAATGAATATAAACTTAAATTTCCTTAATAGTTGTAGGGCAATTGGATTATGTATTTTTATTGGGTAAGTTATTATAGTTTATATCTTTTGAGAAATCAGTCAATTTGTTCTAGCATGTCAAATTCATTTGTGCAGAGTTAAGGGATGTCCAATAATAACTTGATGTACTTAGGGTCTACAGTGATATTCTCTGTTAAATTCCTCATATTTTGGAGTTTCTTCTTTTTCTTGATTTTTGCTAATGTTTTTTTTCATTTTATTGATCTTTTCATAAAGAACCAGCATTTTCTTACTCTATTATTTTATTATTTTGAGTTTCACTGATTTCTGCTATTTAACATTACTTTCCTTACTATACATTTACTTTGCTTTTGGTGGTTTTAGTTTCTTGAGATGTGAACTTACAGATTTGTGTTTTCTCTTTTATAACATAAGAATTTGGGGCTATAAATTTCACTCATAGTTTTGCTTTAGCTATGCCCAGCACATATTGATAATTGTATTTTCATTTTCATTAAGTTCAATATAGTTTCTATTTCCTTTGAAATATCATCTATAACCTATTGATCACTTGGAAGTATATTATTTTGTATCCAAGTGTTTGAAGATTTCCCTGTTACCTCACTGCTATTGTTTCCTAGTTTAATTCTACTATCATCAGAAAACATACTCTCTATTATTTCAATTCTTCTAATTTCATGAGTTTGTTAATGACCTTACAGAAGAGGTGAACAGTAATGAAGGCTAAATAAAAATCTCAACTCATATGGGAAAAATATAATTGCCAGAAAATACAATCAAGATGACATAGATGTTGGAATTATTCGATAAAGATTTTAAACCAGCTATCATAGTGTCTAAAGAAGCAATCATAAATACTCTGAAGCAAACACAAAAATGAAAAGTGTCATAAGAGTAGTAAAAGTCATAAAGAAGAAAACTGTAAAAATTGTGGAAGTTTTGTGAAAATTTTGAAAATTTCATTATTGTAAAAATAATGAAAATTGTGGAAGTGAAAAATACAATAGCTGAAATTTAAAAATTTACTGGTTAAACCTCAAGAAACTCTGAGACAATAACAAAATATATAATATTTGCATCATCAGAGTTCCACAAGGTATAAAGAAAAAGTTTACTGAAAATATCTGGACAACAATTTTCTGAAAAGTTCTTCAGAAGGAAGGGAAATGATAGCAAAAGGAAACATAAAATATAAGAAATAAAGGAAGGGCAATAATTGGATAAATATAGTAGATTGTTTTTCTCCACTTCAGTTCTTTAAAGCATGCTTGTCAGTTAAAAACAAAAAGTATAACATTATATGATGAGGTTTTGGCTATTCAAGAAACCCCAGAAAATGATTTGGCATCTTCTTATAAAACTAAACAGATACATAACAAAATGACCTATCAATCTCATGCCTGGATATTTATCTTTGAGAAATGGAAACTTATACTGATAGAAAAACATTTATAGCAGCAATATGCTCCAAAATGTAAACAACCCACATATCCTTCAGTGGGTGAATAGATAAACAAACCATGGTACCACCACACTATGGAACACTATTATTATAGTTAGATATAAAATGTCCCCTAAAGAGCTCATTTATTAATGTTTGGAGCCGGCGTGGTGGCGCACGCTTGTAATCCCAGTACTTTGGGAGGCGGAGACTGGAGGACCCGGGTTCGTGGCCAGCCTCAGCTCTCTCTCTCCCTCTCTCTCTCTCTCTCTCCCTCTCTCTCTCTCTTTCTCTCTCTCTCTCTCTCTACTTAGTGAGGCCCTCCGCAACTTCGTGAGACCCGGTTTCAAAAATAAAGTATAAAAAATATATAGGGCTGGGGGTGTAGCGCGGAGGTAGAACGCCCCTGGGTTCAATCCCCGGTACCACAAAAAAAAAAATGTTTGGAGCTGATGTAAATTGAGTCATGAGGTTGTATCGCAGCCATCACGGTGTGACTGGAGGTGGGTCCCTGGGGGTGCAGTCTTGGGGATTATAAATGGTTCCCCCTCCCCTTGCTCACTCTCTTGTTTTCAGCCTCCATAATGTGAGGAGCACAGCCCATGTGCTCTCTCCCTCTCTCTGTCTCCCACTGCCATGCCTGAGATCCCTGGTTCCCAGCCTCACATAGACTGAGCCTGAAAGCATAAGAAAATAAATCTTTTTTCCGCTAAGTTACATGGTCAATATTTTATATTATAGCTGAAAGAATGCTGACTGGAATAGAAAATGGTACCAGGGAAGTAGCATTGCTGCTATATCTAAGTCTGACCAGGTGGATTGTGACTCTTTGGAACTGGTTTGTGGGAGGAAATTGGAAGGACCAGAATGTAGCTGGAAAGACAGATGGTAGAACCTGTGCTCAGGAGATTTTGGGTGGCAAAGAGGACTCCATAGGGAAATGGAGTAGAGACCACATGTGTTACACTTTGGCAAAGAACTTATCTGCATTTTGTCCATGTACTGAAACTTTGTGTGAGGCCAAATTTAAAGACAATGGGCTAAATAAGCTGGCAGAGGAAATATCAAAACAGCAAAATACCCAAACTGCATTATGGATATTGATGTCCACATTCAGCAAACTGTACACCAAATTTCAGGAGTGGAAAGAAAAGCAGAGAGACTTTATCGATTTGCAGTTTGGCTGGAAAAGTATGTGTAAATCTGGGGTTCAGAAAGATGATGTCATGGAAGGGAGTAAGATGGCTGAAAGGCAGGAGGAAACACTGGCTGTGATGGAGGTGGTGCCAGCAATGGCCATAATGGAGGCATCAGATGGAGTTGGGGCCAGGAGCAGCTCAGATGAAATTGGGGCCAGGGGCAGCCCAAATTGACTTGGGGCCAGTGGCTGCCTGAATGGAACAGACCCAGGGGCCATGATTAAAGAGGCCGCAGCAGCAATTATTAAGGAAGGCATGACTACCTTTTCTGTTGGCAGCCCATCTCAGAGCCACACAACGCTGGCTTTGCTAGAAAAAGGGGGCCATAGAGTCTTCCCCCCAGATTTTAAAGGAAGGCCTGGGAAGCCAGGCAACCTGTGGCTGGGTCAAAATCCTTGCAAGCAGCCCAAATGGGGCTCTTTGTGAAGCTGTGAGAGTGAAACCAAGATTACAAGAAAAACCGCCAAGATTTAGAAATGCCAGAAAGGAAGAACGACCATGAGAAAAGACTGCTAGCTGTGAGCCATGGAGCCAGGCTGAACGACACCGTAAACTGCCTGTTACAATCAGCTAGGTCACAGGGGTGGGGCTGCCAAGGCCCCTTGGAGATCACTTCTCACCACCATGTGCCCTGGATGCCAGAATTGGAGCTGCAAGATTAAATCCTTTCCCTGCTGGATTTCATTGCTGTTTTGTTCCCATTCCTTCTTTCCATGGTCCTATTCCTCCTTTTGTGAATGTTTACTCTTTGCCTTTGGATATTAGATGCATGTAACTTGATTTTTATTTTGATCTTCCTTGTCTTTACAGGGGCACACAGAGTTCACATTGAATCTCAGACATTAGACTTTGGGACTTTTCAGTGATGCTGGAACTGTTAAGACTTTGGGAACTTTTGGAGAGGACTAATTGCATTTTGCATTCTGAGCTGGGCATTGGCTCTTTAGGGGCCGGGGTGGAATGTTACAGTTAGATATATAATGTCCCCTAAAGAGCTCATTTATTAATGTTTGGAGCCTATGTAAGTGAGACATGAGGGTTGTAATCCCAGCAGTAGATAAATCCATTATCTTGGTGGTGACCCAGGTCAGTAGGATGTTGCTGGAGGTGGGTCCCTGAGGATGCAACCTTGGGGATTATATACTTGATTTCTCCTCCTCCAGCTCACTTTCTTGCTTCCAGCCTCCATGATGTGAGGAGCACAGCCCATGTGCTCTCTCTCTTTCCAACTGCTGCTGTCATCCCCTGAGATCCATGGTCCCCAAGCCCTGAGATCCGTGGTCCCCAAGCCTCACATGGACTGAGCTGAAACTGTAAGAAAATAAGTCTTCTTTCCTCTAAATTACATGGTCAAACTTTTAGATTATAGCTGCAAGAATGCTGACCAGAAGAACTATTCAGTAATAAAAGAAACAAATCACTGGTGCATGCAGCAACTTCAATGAATCTCATAGGTGTTATACTGGGAGAATGAAACCAATTTCAGAAAGTTATAAACACAAAGGTTACAAGCGGTATGATTTTATTTATATATGACATCTAGAAAACAAAATCTTAATGATAGAAAGCAGGTTGGTGGTAGCAAGAATTAGGAGCAGGGAGAACACATGACTACACATGGATAGCTTGAGGGAATCATTTTGTGTAATGAAACTGTTCTTTACCCTGGTTGTGGTAATCAGGTGGTGGTTATATGAATCTACATAGGTGTTAGCATTCATAGAATTCAAACAATTAAAATAAAAAATATGTAGAACTGTGAAAAGTCAATTGAACTGTGTGATTTGACATGTGTGTGCATTGTATATGTATATGCATATTTATAGGGTATTTCCAGAAATAAAACTTTTCTGAGGATATGTAATTATATGGAAAGCAATAACCTCTTTGTAACAAGACATTAGAGACTCAAACATTTGTCACAGAATACAATTTTATGTCATCTGTATAAATGTAGAAGGAACTACAGGTCATCTGCATTTCTTTTCATGCTTACACAAAGTAAGTTTTAAGTGTTGAGATGAGAGCTCTTGGTTTTGCATCCTGGTTATGAAACCAGGGTGACTCTTTGTCACTAAATAGCAATAGGAACCAGCATTGACTAGCCTGCCTTTTATTTCACCTTCTGTTTTAAATTTAGATTGAATAGAGATAGGGCAAGATACTCATCATTTTTAATTACTTTGAAATCTTGACCATAAAGAAGAACAAAATTATGTCATTTGCAGGATAATTGATGGAACTTGAGAATTTTATGCCAAGTTAGACTAGTCAGTCTCAGAAATTAAAGAGTAGTATGTTTTCTCTCATATGTGGGAACTAGAAAGAAAATAGGAAATAGGAACTTTAAATAATGCAGAGAAAGAGCTATAGAGTAGTTGGAGGGAGTTACAGAGGGGAAGAGGGAGAACTGAAGAAGGGAACAGTTCAAATAATGCTACGGCAATATGCAAAGGTATTATTATCCATCCCACTAACTCATGTGGGGAGGAAGGCGTGTGGAGTGGGGTGAGATGTGGAGGGAAATACACCAAGAGCTGTGTGCATGTATGTTTTTATCATATTGAACTTCACTATGATTTATCATTGAAATGCACTAATTATTAAAATTTTTTATAATATTATTGGTGCCTTATAGTCTCACATCATAAAGTAGTTCATAGCGATAGTGACATACATGTGCACAGCACTTGGTGGGCTTTCCCCCGGCTCCCTCCCCACTGCCCCCTTCCCCATAGATGATATTGAGATTGACATTGGTATTCTCACATATGTACATAATGTCAATGGAAGTGATTCCTTCATTGATTTCCCCTCTCCCCCCTAACCCCCAGACCACCTCCTTGGATCCACTGAGGTTTATGCTCCATTATCTGAATTCCCTCTGGTACCTGATTACTCCTTAGCTTCTGCATATGAGAGAAAACATATGACCCTTCACTTCCTGTGACTGGCTAATCTCACTTGACATAATGTTCTCCAGATCCATTCTTTTCCTGCAAATGACATAATTTTGTTCTTCTTTTTTGCTGAGTAGAATTCCACTGTGTGTATATCCCATTGTTTTGTAATTCATTCATCTGTTGATGGACGTCTAGGTTGGTTACATAATTCAGCTATTATGAATTGTGCTGCTATAAACATGGATATGTATAATATTCTGACTTCAGTCCCTTTGGAAAGATCCTCAGGAATGGTATAGCCAGATCGTATGGTGGATCCATTTCCAGTTTTCTGAGGAATCTCCACACTGATCTCCATAGCAGTTGTACTAATTTGCAATCCCACCAACAGTGTAGATGAGTTCCTATTTTCCCACATCCTAGCCAGCATTTATTGTTGTTTGACTTCTTAATGGCTGCCATTCTGACTGGGGTTAGTGGAATCTCAATGTAGTTTTGGTTTGCATCTCCCTGATTGCTAATGATGTTGAACATTTTTTTTCATATATGTATTGGAAATTTCTATTTCTTCTTTTGTTAAGTGTCTATTTAGTTCAATTGCCCATTTCTGGATTGAGTTATTTGTTTTTAGTGTTAAGTCTTTTAAGTGCTTTGTATATTCTATTCATTAGTTCTCTATCAAAGAAATAGTTGGCAAAGACCTTCTCCCATTCTGTAGGCTCTCTTTAGACTCTTGATGGTTTCCTTTGATGAGCAGAAACTTTTTAGTTTAATGCCATATCATTTATTAATTCTTGTTTTAATTTTCTGAGCTTTAGAGGTCTTATTGAGAAAGTTTCTACCTGTGCCTATGTGTTAGAGTGTTGGACCTATCCCCTTCTCTAGTCATTTCAAAGTCTCTGGTCTACTCTTTGATCCATCTCAAGTTGACTCTTGTGCAGGGTGAGAGGTAGGGATTTAACTCCATTTTTCTACAAATGGATAATCAGTTCTTTCCTCTTTCAAAATAAATAAATAAGTTTAGGTTGAACATCTTGCTGCTGATCTAAATTCAGTTCCTCATAAGATATTTAAAATGGCAACATTTGATATATTGTTTCCCTATACACAAATGATTTATTACAGTTGCTTACATATTCAGAATTGTCTTCTGATCATTTTTCAGATCACAAAAAGCTATTGTAAAATAGGATTCATCTGTCAGGTGGAATAAAATTGAACTCCTATTGTACATGGTGTCTCTTTAATGGCTTAAACTTGTCAGCAACTATTATATATTCCACTCAATTCTTTACTATCACTCTTCACAAGTTTAGATTTTGTACCTTTTTTTCCTCTCAAAATAAAATTAGGATTCAAAAACATTTTTCATTCTCATTTCTACATGAGGATATGAAAACAAATATGATAAATGTCTTCAGCCATATTATTTTATTAATCAGTTTTAAAAAACCTTCATTTGATAACTTTGAAGTGATGTTTAGTTTCACTTGATTATTTCTTAGTACATTGTTTTATTTAAAATATTTTCCTGTGTATGTTTTTACTCCACTAGAATTCTCACTGAACATTTGCAACTTTAAAATTTTTTATCAAAAGTTTTTCCATGATACTCACAGCTGTTTATCTACTTGCTCTGAAGCTTACTCTCCAACTCTTACAATTTTTCAATCACAAATTTGCCCATTATATATGTTATTTTTATTAGCTGAAATGCTTATATCCTCTCTATGATTTATAGAAAAGTTCTATGTGGATAGAGTCCAATATTTTGCTTTTTTCTATGCATAGTTCACCACATTGCTGGTTAATACTAGATATTTACAAACTGTGGTCTAACTATAAGCATCTAGATACTTTGGTATTTGCTTCCCTCCCCTGTTTAGTGCTTACTCTATTTTTTCTCTTATTCCTACCAAAAAAGTATTTGGTTACCTTAGACAGAATTAGTATTGTTTTCTTCCCATTGCTACATATTTTAGGTAAGAGTACTAATTGCTTATAAGACTATTTATTTCAAAAGTTCAAGTGTATAAGAAAGAGCTATAAGAGTATAAGTGTATAAGAAAGAGTAAACCAATTTGTGTGTGTGTGTGTGTGTGTGTGTGTGTGTGTGTGTGTGTGTGTTACTGTGTATTGAACCCAGGGGTGCTGTTTTATTTTTTAATTTCAAAATAGGGTCTCACTAAACTAATGCATGCTGACTTTGAATTTGCAATACTCCCGTCTCAGCTTTCCAAGTAATAGGCTCCTAGGTGTGGAACACCACACCTCCAGATAAACTTATTTTTTATAGAGGTTGATCCTCGGAGGTAACACAAATTAATGTGAAGTGATTATAATCCCATCCAGAAGCATTTTAACATGAGCCTAAACATACCCCAAGCTTCCCCAAATTGTGCACATGGACAACATTCCAAGTCTATTCTACAGATGGTCTTATTACTGTATATGCCCCTGCACATCTTCCTCTGAATTCCTAAATAACTAAAGATGTTCCCAATTTTTGGCCTCAAGAAATATTTACGAGCATTCGGATCACCATGTATTTACTATGGTGTTGCTTCCAATGCTGTTTTGGAGATTCTAGTGGCTCCCAGGTTGTAGCCAATCAAAGAAGACCCACTTTTCTCATTGAGAGATTGAGTTTATGCCCCTTCCCCTAAGTCTGGGCAGGCCCTTTAAAAGCTTTGAACAACATAGTGGAAGTGACTATCTGCCAGGAGATTTAGTACTGACGATTCAGTTTATATTTGCTGTCATTAGGGACACTGACTCTTAGAAGCCAGCTGCTATGCTTTACAGAAGCCCAAGAAGCCTCAAGAAGATATCTATATGGGAAGAAACTGAAGTCCCTGGCCTATTGCTCTGTGAGCTCCCAGGCAGCACCTATATGTCAGCCACCTGGAGAGAGGCCATCGTGAAACTATCCATTCCTTTCCAAATATCCTAGCTGAAACACCAGATGAGGCAGAAGTGAGCCTTTCCTATTATACCTTGCCTATACTGCAAATGAAGGGGCACAGTGTTTATTGCTGGCATATACCACTGAATTTCGGGCTACTATTTCATGCAGCAATAGATCAATGAAACATGAGCCCTGAAAAATCCGTGCTTATCTCTAACCCATTTCTCCTTCTCTTTTTCATTTGTCTAGAACATAGACAACAGGTCAGGTCATTTGTCTGGTTAGTTCTCTCCTGTAAGGACTTTGAGCTTTTCGTTCAAATTCCAAGCCTTGTACTCACTTGGCTCACTGGCAGCTGCACTGATCTGCAGGTGTATATGGCCATGTTTTTTTTTTTTTTTTCTTTTGCGGTACTGGGGATTGAACGCAGGGGCGTTCTACCTCCGCGCTACACCCCCGGCCCTATTTTTTATACTTTATTTTGAAACTGGGTCTCACGAAGTTGCGGAGGGCCTCACTAAGGAGAGAGAGAGAGAGAGAGAGAGAGAGAGAGCTGAGGCTGGCCGCGAACCCGGATCCTCCGGTCTCCGCCTCCCAAAGTACTGGGATTACAAGCGTGCGCCACCACGCCCGGCTTATGGCCATGGTTTTCTTAGACTTCCTCATCCTGTTGAATGTTAGCTCCTCCAATAGGTGACACTTGAACCTTTTCTTTCCACATTTCCAAACCTATGTATCCACCTACAAATCTCTCCTAAGAATGTTTTTCAGATTTTAGCTCATTTGAAGACAAAGAAAGCCAGCTAAGTACATTTGAAATTATTTCCTGGATCAGGTAATTACCTCTACGTTGTTCCTAAGGTTCTCTCTACCTATAAGAGCTGAAATCCATGTGCATTTAAATTTTTATTGAAATTCATGAAAAATAGCAGATTAGAAATTGCTTAGCCTGCCACAGTAGCTAGTTGCCACCTCAAGAATTTGATGATTCTTGCCCCATCTTGAATACTGATTTGTTTTTAATTACATATATATATCTTACCCTTTGATGATGCAGTTAAATATACCTTATTTGACCCTCTTTCTCTATGTTTATTCTTTAAAGAAACCCTTCTGTAAACTCACTATGATAAGAAATATGTCTTTTTAGTGTCAGATTAACAACTCCATTCTTATAATAAGTTTATTCAATCATCTCTTTTCACACACATTAAAAGAAAAAATGGACATTAAATTTCAACAATCTTACCATCAAAAAATTTTTATTATTTTCTCTTTGAATATTAACAAGTGACAGTTTAGATTTTTTAATGAACATATTCAAAGAATAGATATGAAATAGAACTTTCTAATAATGTACACTTATGTCTTTATGGGGGGGCTGCTTTCCATGGTTTTAATCTCTCCATCTTAACTGCCTCTGAACTATGTTTTCCAGGTACATATTGTATTTCAGTATGAGCTATAGTAGAAGGCAAACAGAAAATGGATTGGGGCTTACAGAGAAGGAAGCATATGTCTGAATGTATAGTGTTAAGGTCTATAGTGCTTCTATGCAGCCATCTTCTTAGAGATAGGTAATCTTTGATGAAGAAACTCATACATAGGTGAGGAGAGGCCTCATGGCCACTCTGTCACTATTAAGAATATAGCAACTTATATAGCAATTAGAACAAAGATGTATTAATGTGTTAACACAAAACTTCATGGGGATAACTTGGAAGAAGAGGAACAAGATAAGCTCCACACCATAATCTACATAGACGTTAGATTTGCAGCCTTCTGTTAGGCAGAACTTCAAGTCATCTGGGCAGAGCTCCAAGTTATGCGAAGTCCTGTCTTCAGGATTCTTAGCTCTTCTCAAGGCTGGCCCTTTGTTCTCAGAGTTTGGCAACTAGCCTGTAAGAAAACACATTATGGATCCGGGTCCCTTCAGTATAGGGCTGATTTTAGTGTACACATAGCCAGAGGGGTAAATTATGTCTTTTGTGGCACAAATATGTTGAAACTTTATGTAATAGCCTATGAAAATATACTGAGGATTGGGAAGAATCCAACAGACCATTCTTTTGCTCTAAATAACCTCAAAAAAGATCCATTAAAATACTGAATATGTACGTTGCAAAAAGTTAGGATAAGAATTGGGGATTCCAGATCCTGGGCACCTTCATTTTTATCCTTTAGAAGTAAGGTTAAAAGATAAATCATAAGTGTGAGGGCCATGAACATACGGCGGGGCCCGATTGGAATAGTGAGTCACATATTTGGTTTTAAACTATTTAGGAACTATTGCTAAGAAATTTAGACCACATGACTACAGCACAGTGACATATTAGCCAGTATATACACCTGCTTCTTCCAATAGACTTAAAATTTGTGAGACTAGAGGTTGCTGTTCATTTTTTTAATTCCAGAGAGCTTGATTCAGTATCTAACATATAATGGGTATTTGTCTGATGAACTGAGTAGAATTTCCACTTAGAATTAGTCCATCTTATATATACCTCTTTTAATTTTAGTTTAGGAGAAAAGGATTCTTACTCTTATCAGAATGATATTAGCAAGAAGAGCTACTCTTCAGCTTCTAAGGATGGCTTTATTTTTTTGCTTACAAGTCCAATGGATACTTCACTATGTAAATATAAATATAGAGATTCAACCAAGAATTTTCATCGCATTTATGAAATGCCAACATTGTTTGTACTCTGCTTCCCCATCACAAGATTTCCCTGTTAGTTTGCATTTGTTTCTGTCATATTCCTGGTGACTCTAGCAAGCATCTGGCTGTATTGGGTTTCTAACTATTATCCTTATTAAGCATTAGCATGCTTAAATGTATACTCATTTGTACAAATGCTTATTTCTTCTTAGTGAAATGTATGCATGTATAAATTAAATTATGTATGTATTTCATTTCAGAATGCTAAGGGGAACTTTACAAAATAGTTGTTATACAGGAAGGCTTAATATGTAATAAATTCCTGTAATATGTAAGCTTTGCATTTTTCTAAACTCAAAGCATCTGAATTTCCTTTTTTCATGGTCCCTTAGGTACCAACTCCAGCCTTCTCAGTCCCTGGGAGATTTATTTTCCTAGTCACATCTAATTTACATAGGATATAACCATATACTGGCACTTTAATGAGTCCTTAAGGCTTTCTTTGGACACACTCTCCCTTACCTCTTTGACTCCTATGATTGCTTTGTGGTAAATGTTCCCATTTCTGAACTCCTTCTTCATGGGCTTGGGCCCAATCCCCAATGAGGCAATTAACCTCATTTCCTTTGGACCCTCCCTTTCTTCTTCTTTTCTCATTACTTTCATTCTTTTTTGTTCTTTGCCTTTCTTTTCTATGGACTTTAGGGATATAGACATGCATCTTCAAAAAGAACAAATTCACTTACCAAATTCACTTCTTTCTGCAATGTTCTAGTTTGTTGAAAATGTTCATACGTTCATTTACAGCTATCTAAATTTATTCCTTTATTTGTTAGCTTGCCACAACAATCATAGAATAAGTTATATTTTTCTCCAATTTTTTTTAAATCCCACTCCTTCAGGATTTCCTTCTTTTGAAATTTCAAGCAGCTTCTCTGCCATTGTCTAAAGAGATGCCAGAAGTTTCCATAACCTCTTTACTTTGGCAGACTATAGATACTTTTTTTTTTTTTTTTGCAGTACCAGGGATTGAACCCAGGGGCGTTCTACCTCCGCGCTACACCCCCAGCCCTGTTTTTTATACTTTATTTTGAAACCGGGTCTCACGAAGTTGCGGAGGGCCTCA